>JANTOP010004862.1:0-17228 GCA_027564815.1 Symmerus nobilis
GGGGGGGGGGGCGGGGGGGGGGGGGGGGGGGGGGCAAGACAACATCTCTGCACACGGGCGCTCAATACTCTGGTGGTGGCCCTGTAAGATACAGATAAATTCTCGAATGTTTATTCAGTTTCTGGAATCCGGTTATCGAACAATTTTCTAACAATTCAAAGGTCGCAGAAATGGGTAACATATTGGGTACAAATTAAAAAAAAAATCAAAAAAATGTAAAGAAAAACAAGGATAATATAATAAATCAGCTAAAAACTAAAAAAGGATTAGGATCAATTAAATAAAAAAAAACGGTATACGGTAAAATCTCAGAAGAAATCAAAAAAGATCAGGCTTTATCCTTAACCTGAACTTATTACTTATATTTTATTCGACTTGGACTTGTAAAAATAACGAGCGATGACTCATGAAATTTTAAGCTAATTATTTTTAGGAACAACTTGAATATTCGAGTTTTTCCGTATCTCCCATCAGGTACAAAATGTTTGGCATAATTTTAAAAATTAAACTAGGACATCGGATGCTGTTTTAAATTTTTAATTTCATTAAATTTATAATTTTAATTATTTATTATTATTTTAATTTATAATATTTAAGTTGAACGACTTTGATGAGATTATGTTTAAATCTACTAATCGTCAAATGCTGTGACACGATTTCAACGGTTCAATGGTTTGAGAAATAAAAACCTGCATGGTGATATTGGATGTTGGATGCACGCCACTGCATAATTCGTATTTCTGCTCTAAAAAAACCTATAAAATCAGGAAATGGTACCAAAAATTGGAAATGGCTTGAACTCATACAATTTTCTGTATTTCACAAATATTATCGGAAATTTCGAAAAAAAAAAATTTTAATTTATAAGTAAATAAGAAATTTAATGAAGACAATTCGAATTTAATTTAAATTACTGATTAATTCTCTGTCCTAAATTATAATTAAATCAAATTTTTTTCCGACTCCTCCAATAATAAGTCTCGTTTAACCCAACATCTTTAACCGAATTAAATAGATTAGCGATGAAAACTCCTAGATTTTAAAGACGTTTAAAAGAAAATTGGTTATATAAATTCCTTATAAAATGGTAATGATAATAATAATAATAATGATTACAGATAACGATTCTGGTTATCATCCCAAAAAAAACGAGGGAAAGATATTTCTCAATATTTGTTCTTTGGTGTTTAACAAAATTTCCCAATTATTTTCTATATTTTTTTTTTTTTGTGTAGCCTCAACTTTCGTTGAGTTGGAAAATTTGATTTCCTCATTTTCTTTTTATATGTTAAGCATGGATTGAAGTTAATTTTTATATGGACCAAATCATCACTTTATGTGCTACACAAAAAAAAAAAAAGAAAAAAATAAAAATATAATACACTTATCATATATTTGACCAAACAACGACCAATTTCATATCATATTTATACGTATATTTTAACAAATTGCTCTCACGTTATTTATTCGAATCACGTACAGTGACTGTGTGCTATATTTTAAGGCGGAAATTTAATCCATGGCTTCATTCGGCGAAAATAGTAAAAGTTCACTTGGGGTTTTCCGATTTTCCGGATACCTCCATAATGGGTATACAGATATATCCATATATAGACATTACATTTAATTTGATAATAGAGCCTATTATAGTCTTTCATCAAATTATATTTATATTCAGTTTCTTAGATGTTTGAAATTAGTTTGATGATGATGTTAGGAAAAAATTAATCCAATACAATTTTGGGAAAATATTTAATATTCTGTTGACTTTTTGCGTAAGCGCCAGCTTGTACAAGTAACGAACCTTTACACATATTGACTTATTAATTAATGTGCATAACTTATTAAATGATCTCTAGTCGAATGTCTTCTAATTTTACGGTAAAAATTTGTCGTATGGTTATGGTTTTAACCCAACCTTAAAGTTTGAGTTTTGAAACTCTTGTTGAAGAGACAACATATTCTCTTAAGTTGAAGACTAAAAGTCCATGAGATATAGGGACGGGTTGCCTATCGTTTCAAATATACAACTATCTAGGTATATTTGTAGAGAATATTTAAAATATATATTAAAAAATGTCGCAGAAGAAAAAAATTGTGCTTGAGTACTTATTTGTGTATCTTCACAAAATAATGTACGATTTTTAAGTTAAAATTATGTTTTTTTTTTAATTTTCTGACATACTCTTCGTGATTCTACATACTTTCAAGTACCTGAAACCGATCTTAACTCAAACCCCGTTTTTTGACATACTACATGGGTGTTCTCTTTATTGAATATGATTATCATTTCCAAAAAATAAAAAAAAATAAAAATAGCTCAGTAGATCTTTTAGAAAGAAAAATATTTCCCGAAGTAATCCCTCAAAAATAATGAAGAATTTGCCCGGAATCATTCAATTTGTTAGGGGAAGTCTCGTATTTAATGCCATATGCTGGTTTCACGCGGTCGATGGAAACAGTAGTTTTGTTTTAAACGTCTAGCATAGAGACGGGCAAAAGTGACATTTACGCATACTCTATTCGAAAAGGTAGCATTCATATATAAAGACCACAGGGGAAAAACCAGGAATGTCATAAAATAGCAATTTCGAGGAGATGTGTTTATAATAAAGTAGGTATAGACATTTTTCCACTAAATGGCGTTCTTAACTCAATTTTCTCTGACATTCCTAGTTTTTCCTCTGTTGTCTTCATATGTTTATGCTATTAGAAATAAAATTCAATTCCCAAAGACTCAAAGTCTCAAAGATTTTAATGGAATCATCTAGAAAGTAACGAGGACGGCCGGGAAAAAGTTGGCTATGAAACTGAAACTGAAACTCTCAGTAAAAACTTACTTTTACTACCTATTTACCGACTTTTTACCCATTTTACCTTTCCCATTCTCAACTTTTTTCTACGATTCCCTAAGTTTTCCTGTAAATTCCTAATTGTCAACTTTAAACCCAATTACCTCAATACATTGTTTTTGGATACAAGGTCATTGTACTGGCCAACATTTCTCAAATAGTATTTGGGCGATCAATTCCCAATTTTCCAAAAATATATTTTTTTTTTATAATAATCAGTGCCTGAAAACCCAAAATATGACCACCTCGATATATATCATTTTTGTGGAAATCAAAATTTCACAAATCCCTTAACGATTCATTATACTAACCCAATCTAAATACTTTCAATTTAATATCAAATAAGCTGTTCGGATGATGTCGTGGCTATCGAAAAAAGGTGCTCTACGCCAATGTTTCTCAAAGTGGGGTACGCGAAAAAATATTAAGGGTACTTCTAAAGTGGCATCTAATGAGCCGTCTAATGAGCAGAGCACACCTTCTAAAAGCTTAAAATAAAATGTCATTTTATATAATATTATTTGGAATTGAATTTTTTTCCGATTCACTATATTCGAATGACAAATGAAGTTTTCGCAAAAAAGCTTTTCCAAACCATATTAAACTCAACGAAATTTTAAGTTCCGAACCTAATTTTATACGTTTTAAAATTTATTATCAATCCAGAAAACGGCTGTTTAACTAAATGTGAAATTTTCTCTAAAAAAGCCCGAAAAGTCCCGAAATCTCGTTGAAAGCTTATAGTTAAAGTTTTATTTTATATTATTTGGGATCAAATTTGTATGCGATTCATTAAATTCAAATAAACTAAGAAATTTTCACAAAAAAGCTTTCTCAAACCATTTTAACCTCAACGAATCTTTAAGTTCTAAACCTAATTTTGTACGCCTTAAAATCTATTTTCTATATCGATTAAGATCCCTTAATGAAATTTCACAATTTTCCAGAAAAAATAACTTGAAAAGTATTGAAAGCTTATTGAAACTTTCAAATTAAATTTCAATTTGATAGAAATTTTAATCCAGTTTTAATCCGATTCATTAAATTTAAATGAAATTTTAAATTGTCGCAAAAAGTTCTTCCAAACCAAAGCTCCAAGAGAGCTTTAAATATGGAACTTAATTTTCTATTCAAAAATCGGTCCTTTAACGAAAATTTCTCTTTGAAAATCTTTAAAGTCCCGAAAGCTCATCGAAAGTTCATTAAAAACAGGAAGATTGAGAAGAAAATGTGACACAAGAATACCCACTAACTTCTCCGCTCGGATTTAATATAATTGAGTTCCTTTCATTACATTTTCTGTTAATATATGTAGGGGTACCGGCAAATAATCAATTATTTTTATAAAAATTATACAAAATTCCATTCCTCCTTCATCCCCCTAAAAACAACCGTTTTTTTATATCCCTTTTATATTGAAAATTTATTTTGAAGAAAAAAAAAATTAATTAAAATTAAAAACGGACTGAAAAATCATGGAATGATATAGAATGATTATACAATGAAACTAACAACCGATAGTTTGTTAAACTCTTAAGGACATTCCAACTGAATTATAGGTGTATCAAATTCTGCCAACCTCCAGAAATGTATTATGTAGAAATTTTACATCATTTTCACAGCTTATTGACCTTGTACAAGAAACGAAATTAAAAAATAAAAGGAGAAATAGATTGTGTAATGAAAATGATATAATTTTAGCTTGCAGCAACATTAAGCCAAGAATAGATATACTAGCAGCCAAATAGGCTCATTGCAGTCATTCATTTTTTGTTATAATTATAACATACTGCTATGAGATTCCGATAAAGTTTTCTACAATTTTTAACTAATTAAAATGACATTCAAGTTAGCAAATTCTATTACCGGCAGTAAAATTACAGCTCTATTCCTCAAAAAATAAATTTTTATCATTTTTGTATTTTTTGAAAAAGCGGGAAATATTTATGAGGTTTTTATTTAGTAAAGCTAACTTATTTAGCTCCTATAAGAATGGTATTAGCATGAATTTAATTAAATATTTAATACTTTTGAAATTTGTAACCAAAACTGTTAAATCTTGAAGCTATTGACGATAAAAACGTCTAAGCGTCACTTAGCGACCAGAAATTGTATACAATCCTCTTTAATTACTAGTTAAGTACAACATCGACATTAGGAGAATTTCTACTCAGGGACATCTAACTGTTTATTATCCGAAAATCCCTGAAAAAAATTCATTTCAATTAAAGAATTAGTCATTTAAATTAAACGCCATTAACTGTTGGTTGAAAGGTTTGATACGTTTGAATTATAATAAATTGGTTTACGATTAACAATCTCATTTACAATACATATCTGACTTTCGTAAATCATTGGATTTTCAAATGATTTTTAATTTTAAATTAACTGAAAACAATTGATTTAGCCGATCTGATAAGAACGTTATTTATCTGTACCAAGTTTCAGATATCTAGCTTCAGAAATTATGGAGTTATAACCTAGATTTTGAAATAATAAATATTTTATTTAGGAAATTTTGCACCTCTTTAGCTGTAGAATTTGTTTTTTTTTTTTGAAAATGTCTTTACAGAAATGTAAAGAACTATTTAAGGATCGTATTCTAGATACTTTAAGAACATTTAGAGAATAAAAGAGCTATGTAGCTTCAGAAATTTTGGAGTTATGATATAGTGCTTGAAATAATGAATTTTTCTCGCTCAACCAACGATATTTTTCAGATCACGGGAATCGTTGAATTATTGACAAATATGTTCAAAGCCATCATCCGATCTGTCTGATTTTAATTTTAAACGAAATAGGAATCTCTCCGGTTCCGGTTAGGAAATAAAATAAAAGATGAAAAGGTTCCATAGTCAAAAATTTGAATTCTGCAATTTTTGGTTGAAACATTTCCTGCGAAGTCGATGGGAAATGAGATCCCCCATGAGAACAAAATCTCCTAACTCAGGATGTCCTCATCCAATCTTTTCAATTTTAATTTTAAATGAAAGAAGAATTTCTCTGGCTAGGAGATTAAATATAAAATATGCACGTCCGTAGAGAGAAATTTTTATTTCGAAATTATTTTGAAAATCAACGGACGGCGGGGAACCAACTTGAACGAAATTGGATTTCTTTGGGTTCCCTGCGTCCGATGTCAGGAATCATTCATTTTAAATGAACGAACCTTTCTAGTTAGAATATAAAATCGCCAGGATGCCTTAAAAATTAAAACGAATTTCATTTATTTTTTTCCTTTTAAGATACGAAATACCCTTGGCGCGTAGCGTTGAACAGCTCTACTATTTATATTAAATAATTAATATTTTAATTAGACGATTAAAAAAAACTTGAAGCTTTTAAGACGTGAATTTCCACTTTTAATATAATTTCTTTTAAAATCGTCAAATTTACTTTTAATTGAATTTCTTTATTAGATTTTCTCGGTATTTTCTTTAATTTCTGCAACCTTTAGGTTAATTAAATGGGTAACCTGAAGATGATAATTGTCTCAACTCCCTGGTTCAATATTCATTTTTTTTGACACACAATATCGAATTTGGCAATTTTCGACAATTTCAAATTTGGGAGGTTGAAACCGTTTTTTGGAAAAATTTTAAAATAAAATTTAATAAATTTAAAAAAAAATCCGAAAACATCGATAATTTCGAAGTTTGAATTCGGGACATTTCAATAAGAAAAATATTGAAAAAATTTCATGAAAATCGAAAAAAATCATGAAAAATTGGTATAAAAATTCAAAATTTCCCAAGAAATTCGAAAAAATTTCCATTTTCAATTTTTTATTTTAATCTTACGAGGAAATTTTATGAAATTTACAAAAATTCATGCAAATGAAAAAATTTACAAACTGAATTTTTAGAATTTGATAGAAGTTTCAAAATTATGAAACCCACGAATGATTTTTATCAAATTTGTCAAATTTCCCAATTTCTACGAAATGTTCTAATTCTAGCAAATGGAACTTTTAAATATAAAACTGAATTTCTAATTTAAAAAATTGTTCATGGAATATTTGAAGACTTTCAGCTATTGGATGGCATTATTTTGTGAATTGTTCCTAGCGACAACAGAGTCTATTATTCAGAGAGCTAAACTTGTATCAAGAAGCTCAATTGATAAAACTAAAATTAACGGATTATAACAAGCAATGTATTTAATTTTAATTTTATATAAATAAAGGAATATAAATTTATTTGTCTAAAATAATTATTTAAAATCTTTATTGTGTGTCATCCCCTTTTGCCGATTCGACATTTTGACTTGGTTCAGCTTTAACTAATTTCGATCTCATCAAACTTGGTCTTGATTCTAATTTTATTGATTTTAAGACATCATCAAATAACGCTTTCTGTTTATGTACGGTATCGAATGGCCGTTTTTCATTCGTATCCACAATCTGTACCGGTTCCTTACGTTCATTTTCCCTGCTACTTAGGATTGGTGTTGTCGGTATAGATTTTGTTGGCGATACGGACCTCGTCCGTTGATATCGATCCGGTGGACCACGTTTAAGAATTTGCTCTAATCGATCTTTAATTGATAAGGATTCGAGCGGTATCTCTTCGGGACGTTCTTTTTCCCTAATAAATCGTTCAAATTTCTCTCCTCGTTTTTTGATCGATTCTGGTACCGCATCATAATCTTCATCGTAATCGGGTGGTGGTTCTTGATGAGGTATTTTTAATGATAGGAAACCGTTATCTAATCGGTTATCATTTTTATTATTTTTATAGGATATTGTGTTGTAAAGGATATGATCGAATTTTGGTGCCGGTGGAATGTAAGGATTTATTTTTACTCTCGGGATTCTAGTACGATTTAAATCAGGGGAATTGATTTTATTGAAATCAGGTTCACTTTTACTTAATTTCAAACCAACATCTTCCTTATCATCTGGTGAATGGTGTACAACTGCGATTACATCATTTTCTAATCTTTCTGGGGTTTCTGGTTGTAAATCATCATTCTCGGGTGGGGGTCTATTGTCCTGTGACAACGTTTCGTCTTTCTGTAAAACTTTATCAATCAATTCTAAGATAACCTTTTCCGGATCAGCATCCACTGTTGACTCTTCATCCTTATCCTTATTTTTCTGTTGATTTAAATCTTCAACAAAATATGTGTTACCATTTGGTTCGCGTCGTTCAATAACCGTTTCTGGTATCTCAGACGCTAAAACAATTTCATTGATATTCTTTAGTGGCGGTGATGGTGTTCGAGATTTATTAATCGAATCTTTTTTGTTCGATTCATCATCAATGGAATCAATTGGTTCGGTTGTAATAGAGGATTGTTGTACCGTTGAATTTTCTATCACTCTCCCTTTTCCAATTGTTGATTGAATATTAATATTTTGTTCCTGTTCATGTACAATTGGATTGTTCGTATGATTTTCCTTTCGACAATATGCATTTTCAATTGACTGCTCATTCAGTTCTTCCTTTTCAATCATTTCGGTGTCGAATCCTTCATTAGTTATGCCACCTTCATCACCATCACTTTGCATAACGATACTAATATTTTTTGTTTCAATATTTTCCCTTTGCCATGTAACAAATATGTAAATAATGATGCCTTGTTTTTAGTTCGATTATTGGGGATGCAAGAATAGCAAAAAAAAAGGAATTTTTAAGAGGAGAGATTTACATATTTTTTTTTATTTTAAAATTGAAGTGGGATAAATCTCACCAATTGAAAACCATATCGCCAATCGAATCCATGCTTGAGCGGGTAACCATAAAATCAGACAAGTATTTATCAAAATGCTACATATTGGTAGTAATGGAACAATGGGTAGTGTGAATAATTTGGCTGATATCCGATTATGTTGAGGTTGTAAACATATTGCGAATGTCGATAGAACGATTATCACTACTAAGCATTCCGTTATCCCCATTGCCCATGGTTGTAGTGTGGATATTTCATTGATGGCGAAGCGTAACATTAGTCCAACTCCTAATATTGAACCACCTATAAGATTGATAGGAAATTAGAGATGTTGATTTCATCAACCTTACTAATAAAATCGGACAAACAAGAACAATTTGGGAATTTTTCTTTAAAAAACTATTGAAGCAATAGAAATAGGGGTTAATAGGGTTGATAACACATATCTTTGGGTACTCAAAATAATTTTTTATTTTTCAAAAATATTCAAAATGGCGGAATAGTAGTCGTGTTTCTCGAGACCATGTTTTTAAAATTAGACGGCAAGATAGCCCTTACACAATTATCTCCCAATTGACTTGGAATTTTAACTGTAGCTTCTTAGGTTTTAACTCTAAGCAATTAAGGTCGAATTTTCCCGAAAAGAAATTAAAACCCGTATTTTCGAAAAAAGACGGCTTCATTCAATATGTTTCTATGCCACCATTTTGTGTTTCTTTTAAAATGAATGAAATTTAATATTTTAAAATTTGGAAATGGATTCAAATTGGGGATAATAAGACTGATCTATCAATACTATAAGATCAGGGGGTACCCTCCCAATATATATTTTAAAATCCCGTCAAAAATCGCCTTGTAAAAAATCCAATAAACTCGATCGATTTTTATTCAAGATTTCTTAGAACCCAAATTTTCAAAATTTTTCTAATCGAATGATGGGAAATTATTTTTAATTTGTAATCGAAGAGATTTTCTTAAACAAATTTTTTGAAAAAACGAACCGTTTTTAGATTTTTTTTTTTTGTTGAGAAAAATTGACTCTAACCTTCGTTTTTATGGAATTTGCCTGATAATCTTGCGGAAAATTTTAATTTTCAGGCAATTTGATTTCGTAATCGGAAAATCTGATTATGAGAAATGAAACCTAACGATACAGTAAGGAAATAAATTCAATTTTTTGAAAAAATCGGGCCTCTGATTTTATTGGGATCGATATAAGAGGTACATCCGGAAAATTGTGGGTTTTAGGGAAACAATTATAATTTCCCGGAAAATTCATAAAATTGAAAATTTCGAAATGGATTCAAATAGATAATAATCAATGTGATCTATAATTGCCTTAAGTTCAGGGGATCTCCTCACAACATATTTTTTAAAATTTGGTCAAAAATCGAATTAAATTCGATAGATTTTTATTTCAAATTTTCCAAAGAATCCAAAGAAAAGAAACTTTTAATCTAATTAATTACTGAAGAGATTTTGTTTAGCAAATATTTTGGAAAAATTACAGTTTTTTTTTTTTTTGGTAAAACAATTCTATGTCGGCAAACTTAACCCTTTCGTAGGTACTGGGAAGTATACTTCCCACCATAAGTCACAGCTAATTTTTTTCAGAAATGCCCGCTCTAATAACATGGCGTTTACTGGAATTATGTTTCTACAGGCCATTTCTATTCATCGAATTAATTTGAAAATTTTAAAATATATCATTTCGGAAAGTCACACGAAAGAGCATCAAAAATTCTGTAAAATTATACCCCATCCAGCTCTCTAGCTCAAATAGGAGATCTACTAGACACTAGAGCAATTTAAAAAATGTCAATTTGTAGTTTTTGTACAGTGTCAATGTATAGTTTTAATCATTTTTTCAAAAAAATACTGAAAAAATACTTATTTTTGACCCTTCAACGTGTCAATAATGCCTTATGGAATTGGGGGGGGGGGGGCGGAGCTGATTTTTTATTACGTAGAATGTTAGCTATGTGGATGTCCAACATCTCAAGAATACGGTGGTAAAGTTTCAAACCGAAGTTATTGCCTGTGGGCGTAACTCACCTCAATGCTTAGTCCCATATATGTGGAGTTTTTTCTGAAAACTACGTTTGCGATGTTTGTGGGATACAATACAGTGTGGCAAAAATACAAGAATTAAATATTTCGGAATAGTTTTAATTTATCTAAGAAAAATCAAAAATTCGTAATGGCTCGCACCGTGAAATTTGAATGTGGGACATCGTGACATTTAATCCAGATTTCCCGATAAATTTCTTCGAGTCCAAAAAAATGTGATAATGCAAAAAATTTATAAATTAATTGAGGAAAAATATACAAATAACAAAAAAAAACTTTTCGTACAAAAGCTCCGCAAAAACTGAGGAGCTCCCAGAAAGCTTTATCTTCCGAATCATATTTTGTTCGTTTTAAAATCTATTTTCTATCCAAATAACGATTTAGCGAAATTTAAAATTTTCCCAAAAAAGAAGCTTCAGATATTTCGAAAGTTCATTGAAAGCTTAAAATTAAATTGTCATTTTATATAATTTGAAATCAAATTTTTATTCGATTCATTAAATTTAGATAAAATTTAGATAAATAGTTCTTTGTAAGCTTAAAGAGAGCTTAAAGCTTCGAACTTAATTTTATACGTCCTAAAATTTCAGGCCGATTGATGAATTGTTCAAGGGCAAGCAAGGACAATGAACGCCTTCGTGATAATTTGCCCTCAATTTAATTCAATTCATTAAAGCTTTGGTAGGGATTTGAATTTTCCCCTGAGCTTTTTAATGAAACTTTATGGTTTCATTTCAATTTATTTATCGGGAGATAAAATCGATTTTATAATGAAAAAAATAATATTTTAATTAAAAGCTCTGGATAAGCTTTTGAAAGTTTTTTAAAGCTCGTTTCAGATAATTTTTTTATCAAATTTTCCGGTAGAAATCTTTTACAACAAAGACATTCCAGATAAAATAAATAAAATTACCCTAAATAAATTGACCTATTGGTTTTTTCTATTGAACTTTATTGGTGACGAGAAACTGTCCGTAAAAGAAATAACTCTCGGCAAAATATTACCTCAAACAAATTTTGTTCATGGAAATCATTAATCAACTCAAACTTTTCTTCAAACTTTATATCCTTAATTCCTTAAAAATTATTCCCAATGTTAAAGTTTTGCATAAAAATTAATAATCAAATTAAATTAAATTAAAAAATTAGAATCAAAATTAGATAATTTCTTGAAAACCGGTAATTTTCTTAAATATTAGAGAATTTTAATTTTTTAATTGCAATATATCGAGTCTTTACCACCGAAGCTTCAGAAACTATTAGGAACTCCGTCATTTGTTCAGCTAGAATTAAGCATAGATACCTTCAAAGGATGTATATATGGCAACTGCCTGGGTATCGCAAACGGTATGTCATGGTAGCAGGCAGGGAATCAAAAACTTAAGCGAATAAGGTTAGGGGCCGGATCAGATTGACAAAAAATAAACTTTAAAAAAAAATAGGTGTATTGGTCGTTGGCTTACAGTTAAAATTGTACAATTACTTTGATTTCAAGAACCCCCAATTTTACCCAAAAAATAAGCATGAAGGTGGGTAGGAGAACAGAAATATCAAAATCAGATTTGGTCTGGACACGTTTTCTGTGAACAACCTCGAATCATTTTTTCTTAAATAGCTTAATTATCCAACGTAAGGTAACAGCAACGAAATTTGAAATTTTCACCGAAAAGCTTTCATAAAAGTTCCCAAAGTTGGGAGCTTTTAGTTGGAATTTACTTTTCATGGAATTACTGAAATTTTTCTCAGGCAGGTTTTTGTAAATCTTTAAAGTTCAAAGTAAGCTTTAAGTTTCGGATGTAGTTTTGTACGCATTGAAACCTATTTTCAATTTAAATAATTGTGCTTCATTGAAATTTTAAATTTTGTAAAGAAACTGTTTTCAATTCGTCAAAGCTTGTCGAAAGCTTTTAATCGAAATATTATATCGTCTATTTAGAACAAAAACTCACTAACTACATTTTCATTTTTTCGAGTCATGATGCTTTCTGTATACATTTTTATCATTAAAAATCCAATATACCCAAAAAATATCTTATATAACACCTATATTGTATAATAAACTACTTGTATTATTGAGAAATGTTTTGGTATATTGGATTTTTAATGATAAAAATGTATACAGAAAGTATCATGACACGAAAAAATAAAAATGTTAGTGGGTTTTTGTTCTACATAGGCGATATTATATATTTGGAATCTACTTTTCATTGGATTAAATTAGAACATTAGACATTAGAACGATTTTGAAAATTTCCTCCAAAAGCTTTTAAAAAACTTTAAAGCTCAAAGAAACCCTTACGATTTAGATAGACATAATTTTTATACGAATATATACGTATTCGCCTGCATCGAGATTGACCATGATATGTTGATGTTTTATGACGACGTTAGTCAATATCTCGACGTAATACAAACCATTATTCCCCTCAGAGACCTACACGAGCAATTGAAAAATTGTCCATCGGTGAAAAATTCTTTTAATTTACTGTTATAAGAAATACCCAAAATGTTGTGTAATTATCATAATAATAAACCCTGAGAAAATGGTTTTTAAGAGTATTTATTAATATAAAGGGCTCCACGACAAAAAAAGTTTGGAATCCCTGGCGTAGGATAAAACTTGAGAGATATGTGTTTGTGAGGGGGACAAGGGTTAATGGGAGACCATATCTTTTAGGGAACTTGGAGTTGGAGAGAAATTTCTATAATCGAGGTGTAAATGGGGTGGGAAGTAAAATAATATTGTACCTGAAAGAGGTTTAATAAGGAATTTTTGAAGTGAAACTTCTTTGCGTAGGGTAAACCAAAAATAGATGTAACGGAAGTTGGTTGGACGTTTGGCTTGCCAGCGTTTAGAATGGTTTCTATACCGACAATAAAGAGGAATGTATTCCATACCGAAAATAAATGTCGTTGCAGTGTTGAGACGCCAAATACTGAATTCAGCATTTGGCTTGCGAGTCGTTTCGAAATATTTCCATACCGAAAATAAATACTGAAGTCAGACATATCCAGACGTCAAAACCAGTTAAATTGAGGTAGGAAGTGCAGGTGTAGTGTGCAGTGCAGACAATATTTTTTTCTGTCACAGAGTGACCCAAAATTTTATTACAGAGTGACCCAAAATTTTTTTTCAAAAGTGTATCGCCCTTACAGGGTGACCTAAAATTTGTTTTCTTAAAGCGTGACCCAACAATTTTTTTCTCTTACGGGGTGACCCAAAAACCATTTTGACATTTTTTCCTCAAAAATTTTTTTTCTCTTACAGGGTGACCCAAAATTTTTTTCTAACCCAAAAACCATTTGGACCCAAACAATTTCTCTCTCTTAGAGGGTGACCCAGAATTTTTTACCAAAATCCATTTCGACCCAAAAACGAAATACGAATTTAATTAAATTGTCCAAAAGAAGTTTCATTTCAGCAGTGTGGCTGAAGCGCACTAAGCGCACATGTTTTTTATTATCGAATTATTTTCGCAACAATTAAATTGATGAGAATTTTCTTGTAATAATTAAATATAATTTGTAGAGAAATAGTTGAGGAATACTTATACCTTTAGGCGATGTGAGGGGAATCTGATATCGCAGAAGAGAGAAGGCAAAGATTGAATTTTGCCAGGACATTTCAGTTTTCCGGAGTTTATTCATTTGCCAAACTTCATAGTTCAGTGTTTAAAAAATATAAAAAAACATAAATTAGCTTGCAGGAAAGCAACACCTTTAAGACTCAATTTGTTAGTTTAATCCTTGGGAAACAATATCATTTCATAATTAATTTCACAAAACCAACACTCTAAACGAAATTTAAAACCCACAAAATAGAAGCTGTTTTCAATTTCATAAAATTTATCAATTTTTAAATCTGAAAATATTGAGAGAAAAATCCATTTTAGAAAAATTGGAAAATCAAGTAGAAATCAGTTATTAAACACGTCACATAAATTTTTATTAAATTTTCCAATTTTAAGCAATTATTCGACTTTCACGAAATTTTCCGAATTTCACATAATTTTTCCAAATTCATGAAATTTTCCTGATTTCACAAAATTTTGGGATTTCCCAATTTGGAAAATTTCGAAAAAAATATTTATGAAATTCCCAAAATTTCATGAAATTAGGAAAATTTCATGAATTTTGAAAAATTATGTGAAATTCGGAAAATTTCGTGAAAGTCGAATAATTGCTAAAAACTGGAAAATTTAATAAAAATTCCAAAATTTTGTGAAAGTCGACTTTTAGTCGAATTTTGAAACACTTCAAAAAGAGATGAAATAAAAATATCAGAATATTTTAAGAAATCAGATAATTTCATGATAATCGGTATATTTTAAGGATGTACAATATCGTGTATCAGGATACATTATTCCTCCGATTATCCAAAACATCCAAGTTTCAATAGTGCTCGATAGAAATGCATTATATGTAATCAACTCCTTGATGCAACTAATTTTAATGAACCCACCAAAATACACCTTTAACCTAATTTTAAACAATCAATATTATTTATTTAAATGAATTTATTTCGAGAGAATAAGGAATGAAATGTTAAAAAACTTAATACAATCCGAGGAAAAATTCCCACATTTACTTACATACAGTGATCAGCAGTACAATTACAACGATATGCGAAGTACGTGATGGTACCGATCGGCATCGACAGCTAAACAATTGCATTAAAAATGCAGAACATGATATCTGCTTATATTCTAATGTCGTAGTCGATTCAGCTACATCAATAGTTGACATCGAACCATATTTTAATTCATTCGAATATCTATAAATAAATGGATGAATTTATCTATTATCCAAAATGAAATTCAAATAGGGACATAAGCAAACCTCATTAAAATGATACAAATTGCAATGCAAATAAATGCAATTAGCGTTCCAATTGATAGGAATTGAATGATCTGACCGATGGTAAATAATCCGGATAGTAAACCAGCCAAACAACTTGATGAAATTAGAATAAAATTAATAGGGACATGTTGGTTTAACCATCCCTCGCTATCTAGAACTTCAATGAAATGAAGAATAACCAACGAATTTTCATGTAAACTGAAAAATTGTAGGTTTTCTTTTGGTTTAAACATTTCAAATAACTAAAGAAAAATTGACACAACTAACCAAAATGCTAAAGAAATGATTGCCAAAATAGACACAGCAAAACCAATAGATGACCAACCGACTTCATAAAAAATAATCGAAATCAATGAATTGTCGGGCTAAAAAAAAAAAAAGAAATAGAAGAAAAATAGGAAAAGTAGACGAAAATCAAGCCAATCAATCAATTGAATAAAAATTTTCTTCCAAAAAATCCAATTGATAAATATTTGCAATTTATTACCTTTTCATCTAGATTTTTTACAAAATATACCTGCAAATGATATGGCAAAATCATTGTTTGAATGATTGCTATTCCAAATGTAACGCAAAATACGATTGTCGTCATAAGGAAATTTGCAATGCGAATGGTACTCTTACTATTCGTATTTATTTTCAATATTGACGATGTTGATGAATCTGATCGTAATTGATTAAGTTGAACGTTGCTACTCAACGTTGTTATCACATCGATACCGAGAAAAATGATGAAGAAAATAGCGGCACCCCGTATCATGCCGATAATGCCGTACGGAAAAAAACCACCCGCACCCATCATATCATTCATTGTCACATCAATTGTTGATCCATCTGGTGATGTTGTCTGGACCATATACCAATTATTTATATCGGCTTGATATGGAATGAAATGAAATGTATATAATTTCAATATAACTTTCTTTTTTTAGGAGGGATATTAGTAATCTTATTAACTAAGTATCTATGGTAGGATATAGCCGTAAGTATAGACATATTACATTTATCGTGATAGTCTCAATTAAGAAAAAAATAAATAATCCATTGAAGATGGTTATAAATTCATTGAAACGTCAGGAAAACAAGGAGTAAATGAACATATTTCATGTATTAATAAATTTAATGAATAAAAATTTTAACTTTCACCTAAAAAATTTTATTGAAATTTCCTTGAATAGAAATTTCGTTCAGCAAAAAATAATTGTATAAAATTTCAGAGAGTCATAGAAAGTAATGAACTATGCTGCCTCACTAAACCTGGTGATTGCAAGTATGGGATTTTAGGAAAAATGTATTTATTAGGAAGCTGGGTTTAGATGATACTCTAGCGGGGGTTTGCAGAATGTAAATATATTTGCATATTGGACCTAGATCAGGCCTACCAGTGGCATAGAGTCTATAGCGCAGAGCAACAAAATCGTAACCAATTATTAATTACTGCAAATTGCTAGCTCAAATTATTTTATTTATTAACTTTGAATCATTTTACAAATTTTTAAATCAAGTATAGATGAAATTGTGAGGGGTAACGAGAGGTGCTACAAGAAATATCTCGAAATCTGAACTATGGTCCACATATTTGGGTATTCTTCCGATCAGTGACAGATATGTGGTACTTGAATATCTAACTACCCTAGTAACATTTTATAGAACTATTGGTCTTGGTTTTTCTTCTTTGGTTTTATAAGACACTTCATTTGAAGTTCAAAATGCTAATGGGTCTATAATGGTTCGGTAACGCACTATTAGTTTTAAGATATTAGGTGTTATAAA
>JANTOP010004873.1:0-17221 GCA_027564815.1 Symmerus nobilis
TTTCGTTAAATTAGTTAAATTTAAATGAAGTGTCCAATTTTCGAGAAAAAGCTCTGTGAGAAATTTATAAATCTAATAAAGCTTTAGATTTAAGAATATATCAATTTATTTTGATATCGTTTTTACTTCAAATTAATTTATTATATTTTAACGACATTCTTCTGCCTCTTCTATACTTTTCCCGATTTCATATCGACTTCTCGGAATTTTAACAATTTCTCCCCGACTTTTTCTCTAAATTCTCCCAAGTTTTGACTGTAAAAAACGCCTAAAATATCAAAGTGGAGAATGCGTCAGAAGAAATTCTGAGAAAAATCCAGGAAAATCTTGTAAAATCAGTTCCAATTTCCCAGAAAATTTCTGAAACATAGTTTAGTATAAATCGGGAAAAGTTATACAAGATTCGCTAAATTTAGATAAAATACTAAGTTTTTGCCAAGAGCTTTATTAAACCATTGTAAGCTCAAGTTTCGAACTTAATTCCTTTTATTTCAAAATCTATTTTCTATGCAGATAACAGCCCTTTTACCGAATTTCAAATTGTCCCAAAATTAAGCTTCAAATATCTCGAAAGCTCTTAGAAAGCTTAACATTAAACGTCATTTCATATAATTCTATCTAATCTCTAGAAAATGTACTACACGAGCTGCCAATTGTTTCTTTGATATTTTTTTAAAGAATGTTAGGCAATTTCTGGGATATAGACATTTTGTAAAGGAGCTCTAAAATTTTGCACACCTTATGGAGATATTGACAGCACGCCATTGCTCCCCACCCCCACAAAATTTGACCCACTTCTTAAAAAGGTTCGCCATCATTACCCTTGTCTAATTAGTCTAATTTTAAAATACATATTAAACAAATGCTTTGGCTTTGAGACAAAAACAAACTTTTTCTCCTGCAAGAATTCCTAATCCCTTACATACCATAGCATGCTGAAATATTATATCTGGTAACTTAATTCTGGTCATGCAAAGTGTAAAATTTCCCAAAATCCCGCTGTAATAGTTTATGACCTTCCTCTTTGCAGATATTACCTGTTAATTGGGGCTTACTTAATGAACTAATCGGAAATAAAGGGTACCTCAAATATCTGCCAATTTCATGATAAATTGATTAATTTACTATACTGTAATCTCCGCTGTTCTAATTTGTAACATAACGCACAAACCAAATAGTCTGCGGAAAGGTGACCATAAGGAATTTCGCGTCCTATCTAAAATTCTAGAAATACTACTTAGACTTTATAATTGACCTGAATGAGTCTAGGCATTACGGTCCTTTAAAAATTTGAAAACGGAAATTATCCCAACCAAGAACATTATTTTAAGAGGATAAACCGTAATCGGACCGTTCCTTGGACGTCTCTGGTTCCCACAATGACCCCACAAATCGAACGAGTGATTTTCACGTCTAATTTCTGTACTTCTAGAACTGCTATTCCTAATACTTCTAAATACCAGATGTCTGCCAAATTTCGAATTTGGCATTTGGTCAATAAATTCCGATTACTTTTGAAAAAAATTAGGGATTTGTTAGGGAATGTTCATTTAAATTTTCCTAATTTCAAAATACTTTCGGAATATATTTTCTAAAATTACTGACAACATTTTACTGACCGTAAATTCAACTGTAGATCGTATACATCTTATACATACCCAAAAAAATCAAACCGTTTAAAATTAAAATTTCAAGGTGCTATACAAAAAACTTTTTAACAAAAATAAAAACTATTGGATCGTAAAAATTCGGAAACCTTTACTAAATAAAGCCTCTTTAATTAAAATATTAAATAAAACTATTAATTTAATTGTTTTTGTTAAATATTTAGATGTTTAATGAATATTAATAATTCTTTTTTTTTATATGTATTATAAAAGTATTATTAGAATTAAGAATTTATATATGATAAAATAAATAAATGTAAAATTTAATATATAATATATAAAAATATATAATTATTATATTAATTTTAATGTAAATTAATATTTTAGTTAATTTAATATAGAATTTTTATCAAGGAATAAAACTAACATTTTCTCTCTAAAATAAATTAAATTTTTGTAGTGTTTTAGTGTAAAATAATAAAATGAAATAAATAAAATACAAAAAAAAATTAAATTAAATAAATAAATTAAATTAAAGGAATGTAATTCAAATTTAATATACATTTTCAATATAAAATCTGCACCAAATTAAAATATTAAATAAAATTCATTTAATCAATAATAATAAATAATCAAGATTAATTAATTTCATTCAGAATGATTTATTATTTAATTTTATATCGTTTAGGGCTGGATAGAATCCTTTAGAAAATATGATGGCCCGTAAGCGAACCGTAGATTAATTTGATTTAATTACTCCATTCCGCTTTATTCTAATTAGTTTATATAATTAAAATTAATGAAAATTGACTCTAAAATTACCAATCGAATTTTAAGAATAGTTGTTATTTGATAAGAAATCTCCCATAAATAATACAAAATAATTCTTTAAACAAATATATCAAATCATATGGATATGGTTTCATTTAAAAATTATTATAAACCTAAAAACATTTTAAAGGAATTGAATCCTATTAATACATTTCATTTATTATAATTATTATTTCCTTTTAAATATTTAACCAACCAATATAAAATCCAAGTTGAATTTAAATAAAAGAAATTACAGTTGGGAGTAAATTAGATACCCAGTAATTAAGATATTATTATAAAATATAATTTATGTATAATTGTGGCCAATATGAGATGGGATATGTTTGATTTAAATTTCCGAAATTCGGGGCACAAATAAATTAAGTAAAATAAATTTATAGCTAAAATCTAATAGCATTACACTGAAAACAATCTTTAATCATCATTAAGTATATTAATTTAATTTAATAGCTTTTTATGCATAATGATATTTTAAAAAGGAAGATAACAAAGATATATTTTTAAAAAGATGGTAAAGAAATAAATAAATAATAAATGAATTAATATTAACATTATATTAATTTTGAGTTATGTTCAAAATGATAAAATATTGTTTGTTGTTATCAGACCAAGAGGTCGATTTTTGATTCGAAAGTTTATCTAGCAAATTAATGTTAAAAATAAGCCTAGTTAATCAATAGCTGACATACTTAAATTACCAATTTTTCATACTATATTCTCTAAGCTTCTTTACCTATATACTTAAAAATCTCTTATGATTGAAGAAATTGTAAATATGTCAGGACGGAATTTTTCAAATTTAATAAAATCGATCTCTCGATCAGATAAAAATTTTGTTACGGATCGGTTGTTTGATTTCATCCAATCCGCAAGCTAGGATAATATCCGAACAGTGTCTATGAACCCATTAAATGTATAAAATATAAAATTTAAGGAAAATTGTGTATTCAAAAGAAATGAATCTTTTTATATTCAAAAAGCTTTTTACATTATAAAAAATACTCTAAAATAAATTGTTTTTATACATACCAAATATTTAAGTATTAATTCCAAATAAAAAAAAAGAAACCGTTTATATTAATTATTTAATCAAGATAAATAATAACTTAATTTTAATTGCACTTTGAATTATAAATAAATAAAACAAGAATATTTTAAAAATCAATAAAAAGCTTTTAATAAAAAGAATCCCCTGTATGTCCAAATTTGATATTGCTTTGATTTTCTGAGTGAAAATATACGCCTGATGATGATATTTTTTAATCAAAAACTTAATTTGGCTTGTAGGCGTTTTCTATAAGTACATGCAGTGCCAGCCTTTAGGGGGTGCGAGGTCGGGCACCGCCCGAGGGCGCCGGGCTTGTTGGGGCGCTGAAGGCACGCCCAAGCCGAATTTTTGTTTAGTCACATCCACATTTTCAATTCAATAGGGGCGCCCTGAAGTACTCTACCCGAGGGCGCCAAGAAGGCTAAAACCGGCACTGAGTACATGCGGTAGTTGACGAACAGATGGTATGTCCGAGTCGTCGATTTTATTGGCAGCAAGCTGATTTTTAGAAAACAGAAGATGAATTCAATTATTTAATAAAAACCGTAAAAGCTTGTCCCCGAATTATATGATAAACTTACAAGGAAAGTCATCCCGGCGTCCGCCTTCGATTACGATAATTTTTAGATATGTTGTAGTTCTCGAAAAAAAGAGTCACATATTTTTTCTAAGCTGCCCAAAATGCTATTGAAGGGGTAAAATCCACCAAACTCTCGAAAACCGGACATTTTTTACTTTTGATCGCCGATTACCGGAAATTTTGTCGGGCAGCAAGAAATGTTTGTTTCTATGAAAGTTACGTAGATAGTTGCCCTACAAGGCTAAATAAAAAAAATTAGAAAAAGTTAACCCTTTCATATCTTTCGGTATAAAAATAGTTTTGTCAGGCAACCGTCTCTAGCAGAGTGGGGGAGGGGAAATTCATAAGTTTAACAATTTTGTTGGATAGAGAATGGAAATACCTATCGATCGATACTAAATACTTGGAGCGTTCAAACAAAAAAAAAATTTTAAGAAATTCAAATTTTTGAAAAAATTTTGCCAGCAAGAATTCGACGCGCTCCGTACAGGGGTTACAGCCATTTTAATATGACCATGTTCGTCATGGAAGCGGCACACGAAGATATATTCTGTCCGCTGGCTGTCCAATATTTATTTAAAAAATTATTTGTTGGAAGTAGTTGTAAGGTAACGGGCATAGAAATATAGAAATCTCAAGAAATCTGGTTTGCATTGATTAATGAAATTCAAAGTTGAATATCTGGGGAACCAGTGAATGTCTTATAAAATATAGCTGGCCACTTAGCAAAAAACAGTTTTGCTCTATCTAGTCGAGGAGCTGAGATTTGAAAGAGTCAAAAACCCCGAAAATTAACGTTTTTTTTTAATTTGGGAGTTGGCCGTCTGGCTCATGATAACAGACATACTGTGGAGTATAATTGTCCTCTATCAGATCCCCTCTAGACTTAGCCGTTCTGAACCTAGATCCAAGACGTTTAAGGTCTAAATATGGAAAAATTCAATTTTAAAATCTGGAAACTAAATTTATTATTTGGCGAGCGACCTTATAGTCCCATATCAAATTTATAATAAATCTGAACAAGTCGAGATTTTATCCATCATTTTGGGTAGTCGCTATTTTAAAATTTAAAAAAATAATTCTAGAATTAATTCAGAAATTTCATTTCAATTTAAAAACAGTAATTTAAATTATCTTGATTATTGTATGAAATATTTTTCATTTATAATTCAAAATAATTTTAATCCCCCAAGCCTCGTCTTAATGATGGAAACGAAAAGGAGGTTTTTATGGGCCCCCAATATTTTGAAAAATAAAAACAAATAATTTTTCATTTATTTATAATTTTTTTTCTTTATTTTTTGTAATTTTTTTTTTTATTTTAATTTAATATAATTTTTCTTGTTTTCATTTAATTAAATAATCTATTTAATTTTATTTATTTTTTTTCAAAGAGGAACGGTAATGCATTTTAACTGTTTATCAAATTTCAAACATTTTTTCTTGTCTTGTTTTTTACTTGAAAACATAAAATTTCTATTTGATTTTGATTGTTTTTGATAGACAATAAAAGGTTCATTTATTTTATTTATTTAGTTACTTTAATTCTATCAGTTGATTTTGGCGGCATGTGTATGTATACAATTATTTAATATTTACTCTAATAAAATAAAAGAAGAAAAATTAATTTAAATTGTTTTTATATCCTTTTTGTTTTTTAATTTCATTATTTTATTATTTTAATAGTATTTTTCAAAAAGAAAAAAAGCACAATTATATAATTTTATTTTATATATTTTATATACAATTTCTATAAAGAGATAAAAACATTTTTATTTTATATTAAATATATAATTAATATTTTCTTAATTTTATATTTACTCAATTTTATGTATGTACAAGAAAATACAATTTAAATATTTACTTTTGCCTTTTTTTTCCTCTGTTCTCTTGTTATCTACCTATTCGGTTTTAATTTTTTTTAAATACATTTATAAATAATATTTTTTTTTTATTATTTATGTTTTTTACTGATTACAATATTATTATCTGTGAGTGATTATATTTATTTCATCATTTGCTTACATAGGTGTGTATGTGTCTGTGTGATAGCAATTTTTATTCTCATTTAAATTTATATTTTTAATTAAATTATTTTAAATGACTAATAAAAATTACGAGATAGCTTTTACTATAGAATATTTTTTTTACTACTTCTTATAATATAATTAGTTAAACACATATATATTATATATGTAATTTTATATTTAAAATATTTTGAATATTTTCCGTCTGCTTGTTTATTTATTTTTAAATTTATTGATAATAAAAATAATAATTGCTCGTTAATATTTTTTTTTTCATTTAATTACTATTTCTATTAATTTTATTTAATTCTTGTCTTGTTCAATTTTCTTTTAATTCCTATAATTACTTTACTTTATATATTTTTTTTTTCCTTGAATGACAAAACAAATTAATTCTTTTTTAATTATTACATGTTAATTCCTATTCACTTTTTTCTTTTTTATTAATAAATATCACTAATTTTGAAACGTTAAGAAAATAAAAATACATCTGTGGTGATATGGCCCAAGCTGATAAATTTTATTCTAACAATTAATTTTTATTAATTAAACAATAAGCATCATGATTATTATAATATTAAATGGGGCAGCTGGTAGGATTGAATGATACAGTTGATTACTAATTGACTAATGTAAATTGAACAGATTTCTCTAAAATTAATCTTTTTATCAACTTTTTCGAATTCACCCGTCTTTATTCGACTTTTCCTGATCTTAAGACTGTTTATTGCTTCTTACTGGTTTTTCCTGAATTTACATGACATTTCGGTCTGTTTCCCTATACTTTCACTAGCTTATTCAAATTTTAAACTTTTGTCATACTTTGCAAGACATTTTCACAGCTTTACCCGACTTTTCCTGGCTTTGTTCAATTTTTTGGATTTTTCCTGAATCTTATGAACTTCTACTAATTGTTTCTTCTATTTTGGTCAAATTTTCCAATATGTCATCGGCTTCTATCGATTTTAAAAATTTCGTCCTATTCAAATTTCATCAATTTTGTTCCAAATGTTTCAGACTTCGCCTCAGTGGCATGCAGACTAAAACGCAGAAGGCGCAGAGCACACAATTAAATTAAAATAAAATCGAGCTTCTTAGAAGAAAATTTGAAATTTCGTTATAGTAAAATATATGGTAGAAAAATAGATTAAGCTTTCTATAAGCTTTCAAATTCTTCAAAAAGCTTTCTGAGGAAAACTTCAAATTTTAATTAAACTGAATTAATTGGATAAAAAATGGATCTCAATCTGAATAAAGTTTTAATTAAAAGCTTTTATCAAGCTTTGAGATTATCAATAAAGATTTATTTAGGAAATTTAAAATTTCGTTACAAAATATTATTTGGATAACAAAAATACCTCAAATTTAAAGCTTCCTAATAAGCTTTTGCAATAGCTCTTCAGATTTACATAAGAATTTAATTAATCAAATAAAAAGAGTGAATTTCCCTTGAAATGTTCTTTACTTTACGAAATGAATTTTTCAGAGATTTATTTCTGGACTTGGAAAATCCAATGACTCAGTATTGTTTTCTAATCATCAGATAAATAAATTGATTTATCAAAATTAAAAAACAATCAACCTCCGAATTTGGGTGAGGGTTGAAGTGGGACGTGGTTATTCCAACGACTAATTTAACGAAAATTGGTTATTTCCTGGGAAATTGAAAATTTTAAAATTTTACTTCAGCATATTTAAGGGATGGTTTAATAGAGGCAATGAGATAAAAATGTTAAAGGGTTATGTAACAAAGATAAATAATTTAAAAAATTGATCATCTATTTTCGGGATAATTTCTTTACATTAATTAGATCCTAGTAGATAAACTTTCTGTAGATAGCGTTCTAGCTATTGGAAGTGCATTTATTAATAAGTAAAAAAGAAAATGCAATGAAAGTAAGAAAGGTGGTAAGTTTTTCAAAATACTGCACGCCACTGCATCGCCTAACTTTTCCCTTCTTTGATAGTAAATTTAGACAGCGCGAGGTTCGGCTTCTTTTCAGTCCAATTGGGGTCTCATCTATGAATATATTAAAATTCCTCTTTAAATCAAGGTATGTGTGGGGTACATTTAACGCTAGAAATCATATTTTTTGGGAAATTATGGGCGGAAATATCCCGTTGTTGTGAGTTTCAATAAAAATTTTACAGAGAAGCTGATCGGCTCTAGAAATAAGGACTATCCAAGCTTATACAGTTTGTAGTGCTCCTCGTAGGGCACTAAAAATCAGAAGCTAATTAATTCAATAAATAAACGCACACTCACTACAAATTCTTATTAGGGTCTTAGAGTTTCTTGCATGCTGAGCATAATTTTCCGTAATCATGATTCAGTAATCAGTGGTTCGATTCCTACGAACTGCCCCATTTTTATTTAAATATTTAATATCGAGCATCATTACATACCGCGCCCGCCTGTCTGAAACTCGTTATAGAAAGCACGGTTCAATGGGCGTGTGGGCGGCGAATTGATTTTCATTACATTGCCACCAAGAAAAGGATTGTTTTTCCAGCAAGCATATTATTTTTTTCAAAAATAAATAAGTTTTTTTTTCAATAATTTTTGATTATTTTATAACAAATATTCAGTTTGAAATTGTAATCAATATTAACAGCGATTAAAAAAAAGAAAGAAATAAAAGCTTTAAAAAATTCGTTTTAAATTTCTTTCTCGAATTTTTAAAATCAAAAAAAAATTTTTTTTAATTATAGCACAGCCTTTCTGATCTATTTTTTTTTTATTAGTTTTTAAAATTTTTTTAAATAGATTTTCTCGAAATTTTTTTTTATTTATAAAATATATTAATAAAAAGTATGTTTTTTGAATAATTGAAAAATGAAAATTAATGAATTAAAAATTAAATTAAATTAAAAAATAAAAAACAGACATGTTTTTCTTGTAAACTATTTAAAAAAAATTAACAGATTTTGGTTGTTTTCAATTTTTAAAAAAAATTTCCACGAACTATGACGATCGTTTGAGCATTTTCTTTTAAATTTATTTCTTTTTTGGGTTTGAATCAAGACCGAAATAATCTCTCCGATTAATATCGTTCTATTGAGCAAACGACTGCGATGAAATCGCCCCAGCGTTTCAGTTCGTTTAATTACAATATCGATGCGAACATAAACGAACGGTTTTCGGTTCCGATCGTTTATGTTCGTTATTAAAACTGTTTTTTGAAAGAAGGATTTAATATAATGGGAACCCCAAATGTTGGGAATGAAATTCATATTTATATTCGTTCAATATCGGGATGAAAAACAATAATTAATTAATTTCTTTGCATTCGGAAGTATAATTATTATAATTAATACAAATTAAAAAGAGGAGTATTTTAAAATCAATTGTTTTTTTTAATCCTAATTTGGATAGAAAGCAATCGGAAAAAAATTATAACGAAACAAAATTTCCATTAAAAATTTAAAATTAAAATTAAATTAAAATACAAAAACAAAATAATTGTTTATTTTTTTTAAATTAATATTTCCTATTAATAAATATATAATTTTTTTCTTATTTCTTTTTGCATATATTAGATACATTAAATCTTATATAATATAATTAGCAATTTATTTCATTATCTCATCCCCATCTCTTTTGTTCTCCTATCTACATTTCGTTTTATCATAATTAATTAATTAATTAATTAATTAAAAAAACAATTTTATTATTCAAAATTAAATTATCACATTTTCTCCACACAATTTTTCTAAAAAAATATTATTTTTCTCTTTTTTTTTAAAAAAAAAAAAATCTTTTATGATGTTAACCCGTTCCCCACCCATTTTTTTCAGTTAATTAATTTTATTTTCATTTTCCACTAACAATCTGTCAACCGGTGTCCTCGGTGACAAAATTATGTGTCATTAATTTTTGGCGGTCATTAGTGTGTAAGTTAGGTGGTGCCGACACCAATTTACGATGGTTGTCCATTATTTGTGGGATTCGATGGTGATTTTGTGGTTTGTATCGTTGTCAATCGGGTTAATGTTTCCTGTGTTGCGTCCGCCTTCAATATCGTATTCTCCTTTTCCAGCTGGTTTATTCGATCCATTAGTTCGGCTATTTTCTCTTTTAGCACTTCCACCTCCTCGCGCACGGCAAACATTAAATGCGACTTCACAAGATCCTATAGGGGGAAAAGAAGATAAAAAGTTTTAAAATTGATGCGTAAAGATAAGATATGTAATGAATGATTTAAGGATATGTAATGTGTGGCCTACTTGACATGTTAACTCAGGTCAGATGATAATCCGGACACGGTTCTACACTTGGAAATATTAGGGGTCAAGCAGTTCCCTAAAATTCCCAAGAGATGCGTTCTATTTGGAAGTAGTTCTCGAGGTAGTTCTAAAGTCTATATGGATTCTTCTTGAATCGGTCCTATGTAGGTCCAACACGAGCTTATTTGACAAATGATTAACCGTCGGATTGACGCTATGCATCTTGTATACCGTAAGAATATCGATTGGCGGTCCCAATCAATCGCTGGTAGGGTTCTCTGGGAATCCGGCATCAAACGAGTAGAGAGATTTTGGTTTTCTATATCCGCTCTTGTTTTCCTTTGATTCTAACAAAATTACACAGCTTCGTTTAAAGGCTACCAAAACTAATAGTAGGTATCAAAGAGAATTAATTCCGCTTCCATAGCTCATTTTACGATATAATGAATTATGAACGAATGCCCTAGAGTGAATGTCTTCTGCATCTATTTCCTTCCAGCTATCAAAAGGTTGTAGATTGAAACTAGGATTTATCTTAACGATCCCAGTAAATTAAGGCTTTTTGAGCCTACTTAAGGGTCATTCAATAAGAACAATTAAAGGTATTTCTGGTCTGAGTAATCAACCTCTTCTATCCAAGGGTCTCTCATCCTAATGAAATTAATTGATATTTTCTGGTACGAATTTGTATTATTTGAGGATGTTGGGCTAGCCCAATAAGCAATTATATACGCTTATGGGCCTTGAAATTTAGGCCAACGGGACCAAATATATCTAAAAATAAAAGAATGCAATCTAGATATTTTCCAATTGGTCAGAGATTCCGAATTACTCGATACGAACCCCCTAATAAGGTCTCTAATCTATTTGCCATCTCGGCGTCTTGCCTAGGCTAGTATGTGGGGAAAGAGAGGTAGTTCTCTATGCCCGAGAAATACAGAAATGGAAGAAAGGGAAATTTTATTTCAACCAATCTAGAATGTTTTCGGAACATCACCGATTGTTTTCCGAGCGACTAAATTAGTAGGACTATTTTCAAGACTAACATCGACTTCTTCCCGACTATTTTTTTTATTTACAAAAAAAAAATTAGCTTCACTTGGAAGTACGATATTCTCCTAGGGAAATGGAAGCTTTTGATAAAATTCCAAAATAGGAATTTGCTCCAGCGATACTCTGTATATGTGCCTCTAAAAAGAGTCCAAGAGTTCTTCTCGTACATGTTCAGAGCAAGACGGGTTTAAATACCCGTCTTGGGTTTTCTAACTAAAAAGTCGCGAGTAGATAAGCAAATATTTTAAAGTGAGGAAAAGTGTGGGACAAATCGGGTAAAAATTGCAAGAAAGTCTGATAAAATCAGCCAAAATCTGGGATATGGGAAAAAGCTAAAGAAAATTGAAGCCAAACTGATTTTTTCCGTTTCTTTACCAGAATTTTTCCAATTTTTCGAGGTGGCTTCGATTTTCAAACTTTTCTTATACAATTTTCCGACTTTTCTCATTTTGAACGACATTTTACTGTCTATGGACTCCGTCGGTGTTGCTTATTTTCTTCCCACCTTTTCCCTAACTTTGACGGTCTTTTTACTACTTTAACTGTCTTCTTGTAATTTTTCCCAACTCTTGCCGACTTTGTTCGACTCTACGGGCCTACATGACTTCCCCTGATTTTTTCCGGAAACTTTACGACTTCTATCCGACTTTACCGGACTTTTAACACCTTTTTTCATCAATTTTCCATTATATTTTAACGTTGCTAGATTGTTTGATAGCAATTTCGGAAATATTTGGAAGATGGTACATTTTCGGTCGCCGTTTCGATCCCATAGGGACCGCGATATAATTCTAGTCAGTAATTTGTCAAATATCAGTTTAAAGTCATGAGAAAGAGACTTCTTATTTACAGGCGTACAGTGTAGTGGGGTGATAAAGAAAAAATTAAAATTAATTCAAAGAGAAAAATGTCAAATATATGAAAATCAAATCTATAGCTTGCGGGGTCGGAGGGGGGAGGGGTGCTTAAAATTTGTATGAATTTACAATATTTCCACCCTGTTTACTTGGTAACAACTTGGAATAATTAGATTTTCCGATTCCCAAATAAAATTGTCCGCTATATCAACTTTTCATCGGGACTGTTAAAGTGTGGAAAGATTTGGGCTGTTGAAGGTTCGATTTTCAACCAACAAAAAAACATCTAAGAGCCTTGGGTAAACTACGGCCCGCGGGCAGCTTGCGGCCCGATCAAACCATTCAATTGGCCCGCGTCTAACTCGATTAATATTTTTGTAAAACGAACAAAGTTGTTTGTAATACGAAACATAAGAATCCACGAAACCTAAGAACTATTTTCTAAATATCAGTAAAAAGCAAGTTTAAATCAAGAAAATTCAAGGTCAGTTATACATTTCTTATTTCCAATAATAATTAAAAATTAGAAATATGGAAAATGATCAACTATCCGGGGGAAAAATATTCAGCTAAATTAGATGAACTTTTCTTAATAAAATTTGGGAAAATCATTGGCGATTATTAACCAATTTAATTTTGCCGACTTCTCCCTGATTGTCTTAATTTTTCCGGTAATTTCCGTACTAATTTCTCCTTAATTGGACTGTTTACCAAATCATTCTGATTATTCCCTCACTTTACTTTCCCTAATTGTTTTAATTATTCTAAATTTTTAAATTGAATTTCTGAATTCCTGACTGTTTCGTTACTTTTTTTTTTGGATTTTCTAGACTTTTCCCAACTATTTCGTTCCAACTTTTTGTTCTTTTTGTCACCATATTAAAATCAATAACCATTTTTTTGTCATATTCTGACTTGTTGTTGCCATAATTGGAAGATATTGAGTTATGGGTCACATTCGTCCCGTTATGGCAGAAACAGAGCACGAAATGAAACTCTAGACACTCACCAAAAATTGGGGTTAGGGGAATTGGGAGCTGTAAGATGGGTTGGGCGTGACTGGAAGGATTCAAATTAATCTAAAAAAGTTGTAAATTGTCCCATTTCTTTCGGCTTATTGATCGATTTCCATTTTCTATTATTCTACGACATTTTTCTGGGCTATTACTCAAATTCGCAATTTTCTCTGATTTTTCTGGCCTCTTTGGGACCCAAATGGTCCTGGAGATAATCAGAAAATCCAGAAATTTGGAATAAAACCAGAAAAGTACCGATAATAAAGGGGAAAGTCATGAAAATGTTATCTATAGCTCGTTTAAAGTTGATAAAAATCAGTGAGGAGATACGAAAAGTGGGAAAATTCCGGAGAGATCCAAGCAGGAAAATATCCATGTTATCTTGTGACTTCAATTTTTCGATGAATTTGTAGATGATTTCCAACCAAATCTTTCAATTTCAAGGTTTTTCTCAATTTTTATAATTTTCAAAATTTTACTTGCAGAAAATTTCGCGAAATTTCATTCATCAAAATTCAATTGAATGCCAAAATATCAATTTTCCAGAAAAGAAAATATTTACTTTAATTCTCATGAATTTGGGTCACGAAATTTCAAAAGTCTAAAAACGGGAATAAAAAAATTATTCTTAAACGAATAGTGAAGAAAGTAATTTCTCATAATTCCAAAAAAATGAACCCCTAAATTTTGACGGTCGATTTTTGATTTTTTTTTTCCAATTTTTCGCGATCCCTGCTAACTTTACTCCATTTACTGAAGTTTGCCTGATATTTCCCCACCATTACTCATTTTCCCGACTTTCTATTGTACCTATTTTCCCAAATTTTTAGTAATTTTCAGACATTTCCAAATATTTTCTCGATGTGTTAAATTTTGAAAAATATAATTTAATCTACATTTTCATGCGGCCCTCTACACAGATAAGGTTGCTCTCCCCTGGTATAGAGGACAAAATTTCTGGTCATCTAATGTCACCAAAAAAAATTTCCCTCGCCAGAAAAAAATGTCTGTTTTATATAAATATTTGTATCGGTAACAATTGGGGAACACATGTTGTGTAAAAACGGTAAAAATGTGCCCCATTCGTGTTGTTATAAGATTTTCTGATCCAATGATGACATTATGTAGGATTTTACACATTTATATAGATTAAATCGAGGTCATATTCCAATCGCCGTGCTCACAGGAGTAAGCACCGTAGGTCTTACTCAGAGGTAAACACAACTTTTGACATATTCTCCATTTCGAGGTACAAAAGTGACAAAGAAAACAAAATATTTTTAATAAATTTAGAATATATTTATTTAGATTAATGCGCTTCAACTACCATTTTTCTAATGCTGTCACTCCAATATGCAGTTCAATTCAATCATAATTCATGAATTTTGACCGATTTCCAATAGCTGAAGTGTGAGTTGGTGATTCGGTCTTGGTAAATTAGCAAGACAATGATGATTTTTATAACTTTTTAGAGGTAGAAAGGTATGAATAAAACTCGTTTTTCTTTTGGAAAACAAACATTTTATTTTTAATAAATTAAATTGAGGAACAGGAAGAAATCATATAGAGTCAATTTCTAGCGCAGTCCAGAGGTCCAATCTTGGTCATTATTCCGTCATTTCACCTTCGAAAGTCAGTCGCAATCCATTTCTGGCAATTAATCGATTTTTAGGGTGGCCTGTATTTCCCGATGTGATGTTAAAAATATGAAAAGGACGATGTAAATTGAGACTTAAAAACCAGTTACGAGAAATTATTATATTTGCAACATATGTTTCTGAACGAAAATAAATTTATTGACTCATTCAAATTAAGAGTCGTCCGATTATAAACTTTCACCTTGTAATAACATTCATCTAATTAAAAATAAAATTTTTGAAAAACAAGAAAAGCCACCACACATCGGAAACCACCCACCTCACACAAAAAAAAAAAACCACTAGTTGCGGACGGACGGGACTTCTTATAATTTTTTAATAATTTCTCTCTTTACACATTTTTTGTTGGCGACTGTGTTTCACTAAATTTCCTGTTTGAAAGTCACGGAAAACACGAGATCAGTCAGTGGTTTGGAATGTGGAATCCGTCCCCGGATCGGCCAAACATTTTATTTTTTTTTTTTAGTTTTCCGTACAAAATTTCCGACCACGAAAATTATATTATTTTTCAAACAAACAAACTGAGATTTTTTTGTTTCATCTTCTGTTGCTAGATTTCTCTTTTATATTTAAAAAAAAAAAAAACAGAAAATGTTGATCTTATTACACAGAAGAAACGATTCAATTCTGTTTTCTTGTCAATCTGCCAAAGAGGTAAAAAATTTATTGGCATCGAATTGGCTTCTTTTTATCAAATAAACCGAGAAATTAGTACATCACAAATCAAAGGGTCAAGATCATTTTCTGATAGTTCAGATTTGTGTTAAACAATTACTAATTATATACATTTTTTTTAGTACAAACAATGTGATAACCATCAGGATTTCGAAATGATTGACATGAAATGGATCCGTCCGACATTTTGAATTGTTTACACAGAGTTTAAGATAGACATTTTGGCGATGATGATAAGGATTTATTATGATAGACGACATGAAAAGTGATAACGGAAAAAATTGATAAAATTGACTCACCATAGCTTGCTCGATCTTGTTATCAATCGCAACTGTACTGGCTGCGGATGCACTGTAAAGGAAAAAAAATTTACATTACTTTTAGAAACGTATTAACATTTTGTTTTTTTTTTATTTTTTGTAGACGAGAAGGAAAAAAATTGATTACAAAACGAGGGCCATACATAAAGTCAAGGGCATTCCGATAATATTTTTTTTTTTTATTCCTTTAATTTATTAAAATTTTTTGCTCGAACGAATAGATTAAAATGACTCAATTGTTAATAAAAAAAAATATTTGCAATGCAACAATGTCACCCAACAAATATTTGTTTTAAGTCTGATTAAAATATTGCATTGATTTACAAACAAATTTCATTTGTCAAAATTCGATTTATCTTGCTTATTATTACATTAGGAGATTTATCGAATATCAAAATCAATTTTATTTCAAATTAGGTAGAAAATAATTATTAACCCTGTCGATTGATTTTGTCCAGATTTTGTTGAAAAATTTTTGAAAAGAATTTGTTAAAAATCGAGGGAAAAATAAAAAAAAAAGAGCGGGAGCATAATATTTGGCAGAATAAATACAATCAGCTGTTTTTGTTGAAATCCTGATTGTAAAGTTGAAAAAATCTTGTTGACATCTCTACACAATGTCGCTTATAATTTCATATAATTCATAATTAGAAAATGTTATTAAAATGCACCACCCACAAATTCTTCAATCATTGAGGTACTGGATTCTGAGCAAATCTGCAAATTACCAAATCTCCATGCTCAGTTGTAGGAGAAATAGGAGGAGCTGAGATAACTATAGAACCCACAAGAGGATGTCCTCAGGGGGGAGTTTTATCTCCTCTCTTGTGGTCCATAGTCATCGATGATCTCCTGCGGATACTCGAAAGAAATGGCTTCGAGTTAATTGGCTATACCGATGACCAAGTCATAATAGTTAGGGGCAAGCATGATCAGACTGTGTCTGATCGAATGCAGTTTGCTCTCAACTTAACTTTAAAATGGTGTAGGGAACAAGGACTTGTAGTGAACCCCAATAAGACCGTACTTATCCCATTTACAAGTAAAACGAAGCTTAACCTTCGGAAACCTTCCTTGGACAGAGTTGAAATAGATTTCTTATCAGAAGTTAAATATCTGAATGTGCAAGAATTCATATTTGAAGAATGTGAAAGGAGGTGCCTCAGTAAGAATTATCTGCGACGAAAGCGTATAGCTATCGCCTCAGATAGTCAGGCAGCATTGAAGGCTCTTAATTCTTCCATGTTTAAATCCAAGCTTGTCTTGGAATGCCGAAAAATCCTGAATAACCTAGGAAAGAACTGTGTATTAACAGTTCT
>JANTOP010004884.1:0-17219 GCA_027564815.1 Symmerus nobilis
CCAGACTTGGAATATATATTGAAAATAAAGCTTTTTTTACCAAAATTAAATAAATATATGTAATGTTTATATTATTCGTTCGCCCCCCCCCCCCCAATTTCTTGAATTGGCTCCACTAATGGAGCAATGAGATGCGGAATTATTGTAAAGGAGCCAAATTGAGATGTTGAACTTTTGCAAGGCTCAGAGCTGCATCATATTATCATATTGCTCCCGAGAGTGATATGTTTGGCCCAATTGGTGAACTCTGCGAATCATTCGATTTAAATTTTATAATACCGAAGTCTAATTCATTTTTAGCAGCGGTAGATGCGCCGGGCTGTATTCCTGAGGATCCGTCAAAAATTTCCATACCCTCATTCTATAATGATGCGAAAAGCGAGAGTTTCTTTGAACCTACTACTTACAGACTTGCTCAAACTGCTTCCAAACCCACCTGAGTTCCATGTTCCACGATTTGATTGCTGAAATCATAAAAAGCCCCGAGTCTATTAAACATAGAGTCTCGCAGAGACAGCCCTTCCTTAGCCCTAAATATCGTTTAAATACCGTTTAAGATAACGCCCATAAAATTATCAATTAATTAAATCAGTTTAGTGCGATTATGATCTTTGGTGTACGAAAATTCTCTATTCTCATCCATTTTCCCTTTCCCGAAATTACAGTGAAGACATGCAATCGGTAATCAGTTCATCGGATCCCGTATGTCCGGTTGGCTACATTAATTTCACCAAAATATATTTAGCCGATAAGCAATTGGAAGAAGTATTTGTTAAGCGGTCCATTGACTACTTGTCCGATTTAAATGAATCATCGTACAGTGATCTGAGCGATCCGGATCTCTCCGAATCGGAATTGGAACAAATTGAATTGGAAAATCGGCTCAAAGAATCGTTAAGCAAAGATGAGCTGGCAATAACAATGTCTCGCAGTAATAGTATAAGTAATTCCGTACAATCATCACCGGTTAAGTGTCCGCTGCTCTACCGTAAAAATCAAAGTGTAGATTTTAATATGATCGATCAACAATCGATAAGTCCATCATTTTTCATTGCCACCGAAAATCTATCGTCCATACGAAATACACCGAATTTCGTACAAAATTTAAAAGGTTGGATGTGGATATCTGGCATCCAAGGATACGGTTCCGATCCATACCAATCAATGGTAGACGCACTAAATGGTATTAAAGCGATTATAACTAGTCAACGGTATCAGATGTCTGACGTATGTTATGTGACACTCTACGTTCGGGATATGTCCAATTATCGGGTGCTAAACGAAGCGTACGGTGAAATGTTTAATTTCCCGAATCCACCGACTCGGGTCTGTGTTGAATGTCCGCTGGCCAACGATTGTCAGGTGATTGTTGAAGCGGTCGCACATCGGGCTCGAAATGAAGTCGATGAAATTGAATATAAACGTCACACGATGCATGTACAAGGTATTTCTCATTGGGCACCGGCCAACATCGGTACGTACAGTCAATCCACGAAAATCGGTGAGATTACCTACATTTCGGGACAGATTGCCTTAATACCGGGCAGCATGGATATTATTGACGGTGGCATTCGACCACAATGTAAATTAGCGTTACGACATATTGGCCGCATTGCAAATGCTATGAATTCACATGGCCAATTGAGACATGTCGTCCAAGGCATTTGTTTCATTACACATCCCAGTTATATTGGGGAGGCGAGACGGCAATGGGAACGTAGATCGGCAAATGCAATCGTTGATTATATTGTGGTGCCAGCGTTACCGAAACAGGCGCTAGTCGAATGGCAAGTTTGGGCGCACAGTCACAATGATCGATTTGATTGTAAGTATTACTAAGGGGGAGGAGATTTTGGGGGGTTTAATCTCATTTTTACAACTAGAATCTCTTCTTCCAGATGAAGAAACCGGTTGTAAAATCGGTGATTTCACGATATTCAGTCGGCGACGATGGAATTACGAGAACAACTGTGCGGCAATTGTCTGTTACGTATCAACCGGGCTATGTAATTCCACCACTCAACTAACCGATCTATCCGATGATTTTATCGTTCATCATCGGCGTCGAGCCGAACAATTGACCGGTCGTGATTTCAATGAAATACTTCAGTACACGCTACAAAAACTATTGAAAGGCTACTCACCGAAGTCGTCCGATGATAATGTAACAATTGAATCGCTGGTAGCGCCAGCCATTCACTTAAAAGTATTCTATCAGGTGACCGCAGCCCCATCTATTGATCTCTTGATGGATGCGTTGGAGGAGTTTAAGGTGAAAAATGCAAACATTGTTCGTATTGCGTTCACCGTTTTGCCAGCTTGTTGTCTACATAATTTCAGTACGTACTTATCGATATGCGGTGTAAGGCATGAGTAGATTTTGTTCGCAAGAAATTAAGGGATTTCGTGAAGCCTAAGAATTTTGATTTAAATATTTTTAATTAAAGATTACACATTTTTATGTTAATTAATAAAATTATTGTAATAAATAAAAAGAAAAAATGAATTATTGTACCATTTTGAATTTAATTTTGTTAAAGAAAATTAATTAAATATTGTTATACCTAAAAAAGAATTGTTATTTAAATTGGAAAACAAATGATTAAAATAAAAGACATTGGAAACAAGGATTTAGTTGGTTTTCTTAATAATAAAATATCGAATTTTGAAAATATAGAATAGAAGTAACCAAATTAGGGTGACTTGTAGACGGAGATTTTCTGTTTTGGGAATAACTTTCAGTAAATAGGGGTGCGCGAACTGGTGGATTAACTGGACGTGAATGGAAACTAAAGACGGAAGATTCGTCTGATTCGTTGATGGGACTACGCTGCATCGTAAAGATCATTAAGAAGAGTAACAGATGGAACCGTAACAGTAAGTCGGATGCAATATTTTTGGCGTCAAAATGACGTTTTGTATAGGGTCGACCTTTACTTCCTACATGCCAGACAATTCGGAAAAATTTCGTGATATTGGGCCGCAATTGTGAAAAAAGGAGATGGCAAATTTCCTAGAAAGAATAGAGAGAGTCGATATCGTTGCATTTTGCAAACCAGAAACTTCGTTTTTAAAATTATTTAAAATGCTAGGTCTTATTTGGACACCCTGTACATTTGGGTACGTCACGTCATACACGTTTCGCTTTTCTTGAATTACGAATGACCCCTTTCTTTAGTGCGTACATTTATGCGATCGCTAGTGTAAAATGTTGACAGCTCGAATCAAAACAAACAGAAATGTAAACATTTGACCGAGAAATGTAAACAAACCGAATTATCGAGCAAGATTATAGGAATTTCGCGAAAAAAAGAATGTGTGACGAACCGGAAGGAGAACCAGAAGCAGGACCAAGTCGTCCAAATACCGAAAGAGCAAATCGTGGCCGCTGGCGACCATACAACCGTCGAGGGGGTCATTCTCGAGGGCCACTTCCCGAAAAATCGGTAAGTATTTTCCTTGAAACAATAAAGAAACAACCGGAACAGGAAGGTACATCCGGTTCGGACAATATTTCATACGAACAACAATTGGATCGGAATCAAAAACTAGTAAGCCATTCATTTGACGGATCGTCAACAAACATTTCATCCATCTGGAAGCTCTACTTTTTATTCGAAGGTAAAATTATATGAATTTCAACAATTTTAAATTTTATTTCATCGATTTTCTTTCAGAATTCGATGTGAATTCTCGTACCGGTCAACACATAAAAGCTTTTAAAATTCACGTTAAGAATAATCCGGAGTTGTACGATTTAAAAAAGATCTCCCAAGACTTCTGGTTTTCAGTTAATTTGAAAAGCTTACAAAACGATCAATCATTTAAAAGTCAATGGCCCCTATTCCCTTCGAATTTAAACGAAGAACCGGAAGCAACATTAAATGTCATGGGTTACACAATCCATAATTTAATGTACGAGGACAATCCATCCGTTGTTGGAAAAATTTCACTAAAAATGGTTTATCCGCGGCTAGAATACTACGAACCAACCAGCACATTACATTCATTATCGGTCGGTGATTACGGAAAAATGATAGCTATCCGTGGTACGATAATGCGTGCCTGTACGTCCGAAATTCAATGTACATGGATGGCATTCCGATGTTTTATATGCCAAACGGAACAATCAATTAAATTAATTGATGGGATTATGGCAACACCGACCGGTTGTACGAAAGGTTGTCGGAACCGATCCAAATTCCAACCGTTGCTCGAATCGATGTTCACGAAAACCATCGCTTATCAAATGGTTCGATTGCAGGAAGCGATGCAATTAGAATCGGGTGGTCGGGTTCCCCGTACCATTGACGTTCAATTAACCGCCGATACCGTTGATACGGTTTGCCCCGGTGACGATGTAACCATAACGGGAATATTAAATGCTCGACCGGTGGACGAAGCAGCTGAACGTCGAGGTTTAGCAAGTTTATACAAAATGCTGTTGAAATGTGTTAGCATTGTCAGTAATCGTAATATTCTGACAACGAAACGGTTTGAATTGAATGAGAAAGATTTAACGGAAATCAAACGGATCCGTCAAACACCGAATCCATTCCGATTGTTGGTACAATCCTTGTGCTACAATATATTCGGTCATGAAATGATTAAAGCGGGTATGTTGTTGGGATTGTTGGGTGGTAACGGGGCAAGTATTGGGAAAAGGAATGAGATACATGTGTTGGTGGTCGGTGATCCGGGCGTAGGGAAAAGTCAAATGCTGCAAGCATGTGCGAATGTATCGCCAAGAGGTAAAAGTTCCAAATTATCCCGTAAATTCATATAAAATCTATATGGTATTCTAGGAGTGTTTGTTTGCGGAAACAGTACCTCACAAGCCGGATTAACGGTAACCGTTCGACGTGAGAAAGGACAAACGGGAGCATTGGAAGCTGGTGCTTTAGTACTAGCAGATCAAGGTACATGTTGTATCGATGAATTTGATAAAATAACTTATAATCGTCAAGTAAGTATTCGAACGAACAAACCATTCAATTATCAATTTGATATATTTTCCAGGCTCTGTTAGAGGTGATGGAACAACAAACGGTTAGTGTAGCAAAAGCAGGTGTTATATGCTCATTACCCGCTCGAACATCGATAATAGCCGCCGCCAATCCGAGGGACGGCCATTACAATAAACAGAAAACCGTTTCTGAAAATCTCCATATGTGCCCAGCGTTATTATCTCGTTTCGATTTAGTATTCATTTTATTAGATAAACCGGATGCCCGGCTTGACAGTCTATTGGCAGCCCACATCCAGAAATTACATGCAAAACCATCCACCCAAACTCGAGACTTTCGATTTTTCAATCTCAGCATGTTGGATGAATACAAGTCATTTGGTACGGCCACCGAAACAGATCCGTTATTCAATCGGTTACGACCACAACCGAACGAAGAAATCGATTATGTACCGCATTCAACGCTTCAGAAATATATCAGTTATGCGCGAAAAAATATCCATCCGAAATTAACACCGGAAGCAGCAGATATTTTACAAAAATTCTACTTAGAATTGCGTCGCACCCAAACCGGTATCGAAGCGATACCGGTCACAACCAGACAATTAGAAGCGTTAATTCGATTGAGTCAAGCTCGAGCTCGGGCTGATTTATGCGGTTCAGTAACTGAGAAACATGTAAATGAAATTATTGAAATTACAAAATTTAGTATGGTCGATGTTTTGAGTACGGAAACCGGTACATTACAAATGAAACGTAATGTTAACGGATCCGGATTGAGTCAGGCTTCCCAGGTGAGATTATAAGAAACGTTAAATGTCTTTTTTGTTTAAGAATATTCTAAATATTGTTTTAGGCTAAACGAATGATAGCGGTTTTACAAAGACGATCGATCGCTCAAAATAAGACAATTTTCTCTAAGGACGAATTGAAGGAAATGGCCAAACAAGCCGAAATTCATTGTGATTTAATACAATTAATTGAATCGTTAAATATTCAGGGGGTTTTGCTGAAAAAAGGGACGGATTTGTATAAATATTTGAAAGAATAATTATATTTTTCCCATTGAAATTGTCACAGATTTTCTGTTTTGTAAATTGGAGTTTTATGAATTTTTTTCACCGACTTTCTTTCAAAATGGTCTGGAGTAAGTCTGGAAGTTAGATTGTTAACAAAATTGCAGAATTAGTTGGGAAAAATGTTATAAAAATGTGGCGATGTGGAAATCAAACATTTTGGGACTTTTCCCTAAGGCTAGGTAACAGCAGGCTGCGCGCTTAGTTTTCTAAAGAATTAATCGTCGAGAGACGGTCGTTTTTGGATATCTGTTGATCATGACCGCATTTGTTAACCAATAGTCTGATCGCTTTTCTATTTATCTTCAGGACGGCGGAGGTGTATCTTTTATTAGGTTCAGGTCATAGCTGCCTAGAGGTGACACAGCTGTCCATGATTTTCTATTCTATGTTGGTGAGATCAACGGATAGGTCCATCAAGTACGTAAGAATTAGTGAGAATTGACAGTTAGTTAGTTCGCAGCCTGGCTATCTACGTAAAGTGTAACTATGTTGTCAGGTAATTCCCTACTTTTCAAAATATATCTTGCTATGGTCAAGGTTTCTGTCTTACCAATGACCTACTTATACGCATCAAGATAAAATCAATTTTAATTTCTTGTTGGAGAATATTAACATAATACAAATATTAATGTTAAAATTAGAAGGATACTCAAAATTATTTCAAAATCTAATATAATTTCAAAAGGATAAATTAATATAAAACAAATCTGTTCATTTTTAATGTTTCGGTACCGTATAATTATCAGGTACGCGTCTCATTACCGCCTCTTCCCCCTTCTTCCTATGATACAAAATATGTGCATGTCTTTTAAGGGAATGCACAACATTCTCGCACAACGAACAACTCATCAAGTTCCTATTCAAATGGAACTTTTCCAGATGGATTTTTTGCGAGATTTTCCGTTGAAATGTTTTATCACAATATTCACAGTTATATTTATCGATATTGTGACATTGAATATGAGATGTTATATGGCTTTTGTTACGAAATCGCTTACCACAAATTTCACAAATGAAACGTCGGTGATTGGAATGACCTTGAACGTGGACTCTTATAGAATCACCGGTCGCAAAACGTTTATCGCATAGATGGCATGCAAATGGTCGGTCACCGGAATGACGACTTTCATGCCGATTCAATGCGGACAGTGTGAACAGTCTTTCACCACAGTGACGACATCTAATTTAGTGGATGGAAATTTATTAAAATAAATGTTTTAGATAAATAGATATTCAATCAACTTACATCAGTTCTTTATGAACTCTGTCCATGTGTAGTTTTAAACTACCCGATCCTCTAAATTTTTTAAAACATACTTCACACTGTGAATGTTCTGTGCGACTATAAAGAGAGTACGGTTAGAAATTTGTTAATTAATTGATTAATTAATTAATTAATACTTATGATTGTTGAAATCTTTATAAAATTCGAATTGATTGTTACATAAATTGCATTTATATCTTTTTCTTTGAACTGCACACGGAGAGAGTAATATATTTTTTTCCTGCGGAATATCATTTTCTGAACCGCAACCATCCGAGACGAATATTTCTTCTACCTTAACAAAATTAAATGACGATTCCGAATCATCAACGATTGTTGTCCGTTTTGAAAACTCTTTGATGTCATTTTCTTGGTCAGAATCAAATACTCCAACCTCATCCTCAATTTTAACGATATTAGATAATCGGTCGAACTTATGATCGCTTTTATCTCGTAATTCATCCAATTTCTTACTAGCATCGAAAGCTTTACATCGAAATTGATGGAAATCGATTAGTTTCGTTCTACACTCTGAACATAAATGATCGAAAAAGCCGTTATTTGGTTCCAACTGAAAAATGCAGTGATATTGGGTATGAATTTAAATAGGATACGAACAGACGAACCTTAAATAGATATTGAACGAACATTTCTCCAATATTCGTTAGATTATCTTGATCGTTTTCAAATAATGAATATTTTCGTGAATTTCGATCGAAGCGGACACAACAAATCCTACAATATCCATAAGGATCTATTACCATTGAATTTGTAGATGGGGCTGGGGGTGGAGTAATGATCCTTTTCTTTTTCTTTGATCCAATCGATTTAATTGTCGGATTAAATGATACAATTGATCGACTCTTTAATATTTCGTCCATTTCTGTTTTGAATGGAAACCAATACATTTGTTGGCCGAACGTTTTATCACCTGAAGCTTTTCGTTTCTTGATAAGCTTGTAGGCTCTTATAAGGGCCTTCATTTTGTTATCCAATTGGATGGGTGTAGTATCTGGAGGCTAAAATGAACTTTTATTAAATATAATAGTTTATATACGATTAACGATATATTCGCTTACAATTGCATTTCGCTGCAACAACTCTTCCAATATGTTTGAATACGCATGCATTTTCTTGCGGAAATGAGTGAATTCATCCTTCCTGGAGATGTAACAGGTTAAAAAAGCTTGCACTTCATCGGTAGTCCACCTTTTCCTGCTTCTACAATAAAATGGATTAAACTTCGATTTACTAACGTTACGTTAGTTACCAGTATTCTTTATCACCGTACTTCCGGTTCCCGGAAGCAATAGATGAAGTAGTTAAATAAATATGCTAATTATTTATTGAAAAAACAATTTAAATTACCTGGAGTCTTCCATTTGTTCGCTATAATCTCAAAAATCTGAATTAATCCAAATATTTCCTTCGAAAACTACGAATTTCACCAACTGTCATAAACAAAAATAATCCTAAATGTAGACCGACTTTTATCAAGGGTTGTTCGTTTCTTCGCTCGATTGGGCGGTGTATATCTGTCAGACTTTCAGTTCGAGAAATGCCAAAAACGTTATAAAAAACTAAATGAGAAACACCCAAGAATAAAATTGACTGTTTAACAGGAGATTATCATTTTTTGCAATAGATTATCATTTCTGGATATCGAAGTGAAAAGAACAGTTAATAATACGCTCGAATTTGTAGTTTATAGAAAACTAACATATGCAGCTCGTTTCTCGAACAATATAAAGTAGCGACTTTTTAAACAGTATGATCTATAATTATAGGTTTTATACTCTTCCTTTGATAGTAAATGATTTTCAAAAGGAAACAGGATTTATGAAACAAGCAAGCGGCAGTAAATACTACTAAATAAATTAATACGACTATTAGTCGTAATTAAAATTAGAGAAAAAACGTCTCTTTTACGTTTTTACTTAATCTTTAATTTATTAAATAATCATTTTGTTAAATTATTTAAAACTAATTAATTTTGTATGCATTTCTACTGCAGTCAAAGACTGTTTGAAACAAAAACTACTTTTTCAGGTAAGTGAAATTTACGATTGTCCGAATTAGAACAACAAATTAAAGGATTGGAATAACTCCCGTCAAACATTTTTGAAAAATTTGCCCATAATCAGCACGATAAAGTGCCCGTACTGGCACCGTTCATTATACAGACTAAAATACGTGCAATGTGTCGAAATTGCCCAGTCACATGCCTATTAGATATGGTCATGGTCAAAATTTTTTTTTGAATTTTACAGGCATTTTTGGGTTGTGGGCACTTTATGTTTGACGGGACTATTTGGGAACCTAACAGTGTGTAAGCTGACACCGTTATCCCTCTCCGTAAGGTTATTTCCACTGGCAAAAATTTGTATTACACGGTCGAAAATCAGTATTTTTTCTGTTTCACCTCTGGTAATGGCTTCTAATATGAAAGTGGTGTATGCTATAGTTGTTCTTTATGGGGCAGTAAAAAATGTTTAAAGAAATCGCCGCCTGCCAGTAGGCATTTTTTTGCGTATTCTGCATTGTGGGTGTTAGCTAATGTCGAGAGAATACACTTCGAGGGGAGGGGGGGGGGGGAGGCAAAAAATGTCGGTTCTTGCGTAAGCGAAAAAATGGGAACATTGTGAAAGTGGTTTTTCTATATTAGCTCCCTTATTTGCCATCCGATCGAAAATTGGTGTTCTAGGGGCCTATAGGACATGTGAAAATACACATGAGAAAAATATAATAGAGGTGGCGCTGCACAAGAAACTGCCTTTTACCAAAATTAATGTTTCATGGTGCCCGATGTCAAACTAGCGTATGGCATGTTGTTTGGTATATCGAGGAATATTTGTCAAAAATCAGTGCTGGGAAGCAATCAGTGTTGGGAAACAGAAAACCCCAAGAATGGAGGTAGTTGCATATATGTAGGAATTAAATATCCTGAGAACTACCTATACGTAACCACAAAATGATCTAATGATATCTATCTAGCTAGGAAGATATCTATTTTTAATTTAGGCGCTGTTTAAAAATCGATTATCGCTAAATCGCTGTGTTAAGTAATAGTAACATTTATTATTAATAAGCTGGCTAAGTTTGTCCGAGCAAAGCGAGGGTAACCCCAACCAGCATAAAATAAAAAGGTGGTGGAACTCGGTCTAGGTTAAACGATGAAATTATATATATATTTCCAATATATGCATTTTACTACTGATGAATCCCAAAGTCTGAAAATTAATATGAATCCCACAGAATGCCAAAAATAATATACGAAATTTCCAATAATTTAATTCGATTTATTTAATAAAAAAAAAAACAATTCGAAAAAAGTGCGAAACGGGACGTTTCGTAACGGAAAATGATTTTACTCGTTTCAAACTCTCCCTATTCGAACGTTGACGTTTGTAAGCGAACCGAATTGAATTTAACCTAAGATTTTAAATTCGGTTACAATTTATTAATTAATTATTAATTTCATTAATTTTGTAGATTTCCAATTCGATTTTATTAAAAGAAAATAAAATAAATAGAAAATGACAACGTTACGGCCATTCACCTGCAACGATATGTTCAAATTTAACAATGTGTAAAGTTTACGAGCAAAAAGTAAATATTTACATTTACAACGATTTCCAATTATTTTCAGTAATTTAGATCCGTTAACCGAAACATACGGGCTATCATTTTATATGCAGTACTTAGCCCATTGGCCCGAATATTTCCAAGTAGCCGAATCGCCAAATGGGGAGATCATGGGATATAGTAAGCCGGTCGAATAATATCCACGAAATATTGGATAATTAAATTGATTTCTTTCGAATTTTTAGTAATGGGAAAAGCGGAAGGACATGGTGAAAATTGGCACGGTCATGTAACAGCTTTAACTGTATCCCCAGATTATCGTCGGCTTGGTTTAGCTGCAACGTTAATGAATTTCTTGGAAGACGTGTCGGAAAAGTAACAATTTTTTACCTGGAAATTTTTCTTAATAAAATTTGATTTCGATTTCTTTGTAACCAACAGAAAACGAACTTATTTCGTTGATCTGTTCGTGCGAGTTAGTAATCAAGTAGCGATTAATATGTATAAAAATTTGGGATACATCGTTTATCGAACGGTTTTGGAATATTATTCGGGGGATCCGGACGAAGATGCTTACGGTAAATATAGTTAAAGAAGAACTACCACTTCTATTCTAATATCGATTATCTCTTCTTTTAGATATGAGAAAAGCATTAACGAGAGATGTAAATCGAAATTCGATGGTACCGTTAACGAATCCGGTACGATGTGAAGACGTTGATTAAATTCTACAATAATTTATATAATTATTAAAAAAATAGTTACAATTTTGGTTGTTTCTATCAACGAGATTTATCATAATTCAATATTTATTATCAATTATTTTATCTGATTAATTTCCCCTAATTATTTCCTAAACATTTTTCAACCATTTCCTGGTTTTCTCGATTTTCTATCGAAATTTTTAAAAAAAAATTAGGCCAATTAATAAAAAGAAATAAATTGCAACAATAATATTTTCAAGAGTTAACATTTGCAACATAAATTCAATAAAAATTCAATTCATTCATTAAAAATAAAACAATCGGTAAAAAAAATCATATCTCGGTTAACCAAATAAGTTCGAAGGATTTACAATTCTAAATATCCAAGTTCGAACTAAAAGATGGGTTACCGGGGACCGTAAAATTAATCAAAATAAATTAGAGGCTAAGAGAACTTAAATATAAAAACTATTTTCTTAAAATGAAAATAAATGTTGGTTCCGATTCAGAGACAAGCTATGAACATAAATCTACCGAAATTCCAGCTAATTTTAATCGTTCTCTAAGCTCATCATTTTCCTTTTCCAATATAATGTTTTCCGTTTTTAGTTTCTCATAATCCAACAGGCACTCATTGTTTCTAAAATAATAAGAATTATTTTTATAAAAAAACCCGTAAAATTAACTTATTAAAATTACTGTTTAATTTCATCCTGTAACGTAGAAATATATTCGCAAGCGGTCGATAATATTTTTCCCTTCGAATGATTTTCGGCGGTCGATAAGCTATGACCTTCGGTAACGGATGATGAGCAACCATCGGCCGGTATCATATCGCCTAATTTCATAATTAAATGATTGATTTTATCGCGACGACGTCGTTCCACTTCATTATGTACGGCACGGCGACGTTCATCACGTTTCTTTGGCTGCAAAACGGTTTTCTAAAATCAAATAAATACGATTATGAATGGAAAGCAAATTAAAACAAATACTTACGATTTCAACGTTATTCTGAGCTTCCGTTTTCGGTGCAATTAATTTAACGCCGGTATTTACCGGTTTATCATTATTTATCAGATAGTATTGGGTTGTCATTATTTCAGCGGTTTGATTACTCGATATAGGGACGTCTCCATCACCCGGTGATAGTTGAACGACCCGATAAATAACATCTACAACAATAACTTGGTTTAAAAGATTCGAATTATTAAAATGAAAGGTTTTACTGTTACCATCCGATTTGAATGTGTATCCAATGTCGGTTTGTAGTAGATTCGGTTGTACAACCGATGTATTATCAACCATTGTCACCAGATTTTCATCATCGTCCGATCTAAAAAATAAATAGAAATTGTTAGGCGATTTCAATGGCACAGAATGTACGGTGGTGTCTGTGCACTGAATAATATTTTCTTGAAATCTTGCCCAAAATTGCAATTCCCCTACGAAAATGTCCTATAAATATAATTTGTCTGTCTACGACCGATAAACAATTTTAAATTCGAATCTTTCGTTTTTACGTAATTTATTTGAAAGAATTTTCTGACCGTTCCATTCCAGCCCCAAAATCCCATTCCCCAGATTTATGTTCTTACTCATCCAATGTCTGTTCCAGGTGATATTTAATTTTCTCCATAACCACAACTTAATTAATAATCGGATTCGAGTAGATAAAAACCGGTTAAATTAGATATTTGTTATTTATTTTTCGTTTATTTATTGTTTGTAGTTTTGTTGTGATCACGGGACTAGAAACAAATGGTGATCGATTGGAAAAAAACAAAGAAACAAATTCTCACAAATGTCAAATGTTTTCTTTCTTTAAAAGGGTCCATTCATTACCTTGCTTAATCCCGCTACTACACGTTCAATTGAAAATTGCTTTTAGAAATTGCTTTCCATTCATTTAATTTTCAAAATATGCTGCGGGTAGAGATCACAATGAAGCAATTTGTGAAGCAATTTAATGAGTAATTTATGTATTTTTCATATAAGGGTATCGAGAAATTTGTCCCTAAAAAATGGTTTATCAAACCTCTAGTTGACCTCCAGAACCGTAAAAATGGCAGATATTGTAAGACGAGAAATCTAAACCATTATTAGCAATACGCTGTACTGCGAAACTCATTTCAGATATGCCAGATAATTTCTTATCAGCAAAAACCTAGAAGATTTACAATAGAAAGTGATTTTATCCAAAATCTGAAGGGATTCTGGTGTTATGTAGAAAATAAACATAGGGTCATACAGCGGCGAACACCGCTGATATATGTAACTTGTTGGCTGTCTTTTTCTAAGACGTATATGTTGATGATCCTACCACTACTGTATCAGTCCATTTCTGCCTCAGTCCATCTCCTAATATTGATTTAGGTCAGCTCGTATTAACTGTTCCCGAGATTGAGGATGCAATTAATCATTTGTGCCCATAATTATGAAAATTGTTTGAGTCAATTCAAACTTTGAAAACATTTTCGTATGAGATTCACACAAAATTTCACATTCATAATAAATTTTCATTTTAATCAAAAGACTAATAAAGTTCTAAATTAAAATGTTGAATATTATAATAATATTTTTTTACTTATTCAAATGTAATCCATTAAATATCTCGAACACAAAAGAAAAGACTTAGACGACTTTCACAATTATGGGCACATTTAAGTGTAGAAAATTCAATTTAGCTAGAAGGAAACCGGGGTTAAATTTAAATAAACTAATTGTTGAAAATCAATTAATTAAAAGGAATGTTTCTCATATTCGAATAAAATATAAGAAATACAGGTTTCTTTGGGAGAAATAAATTTTTTTCTTCGTTAACAAATGTTTTTACAAATGTGTAGTCACTGAAAATTCACATTTTTCTTAATGTGCGTGTAGCAGACACAAGTCTACGAAGTCTACACTGGTACAAAGCCTTCAAGGACGGTCGAAAGCACGTTCACGACATGCCTCGGTTCTGGACGACCTTGGACATTTTCAATTGATGAACACATTGAGAAGTGAAGGAAATGGTGCTCGAAAATCGTCGCGTCAGTTTTAGAGAGATAGCAGAAGAGCTCGACACCTCTCGCGAGTCGGTTTGTTTGGTTTTGGTGGATAGTTTGGACATGAAACACGTTTTTGCTCGATTCGACCCGGTAAAGCTGAATTTCACTTCAAAAGCAGCACTTAGAACAGGTCTGCTTGATCGTGCGAATTCATGTAGAGCAACACATAATTGGTACAATAAAGTGCTTATGAAAAGTGTTTCGAGCACTGGAAAAAATGCTTACATATGTGTGTTGTATCTAACGGGGATTACTTTGAAAGCGACAAAATAAATATTGATGAATAATTTAATATTTTGCGTTTTATTTATTATTTCTGGATACTTTTTTGTCATAAGGTATATTGTTTCCCTCCTCTTATCGAGATATAATATATATCTGACTCTTTGCACAAACATCAAGCACGAATACGATTAATATTTTTCAGTGCGAACTATTTGGCACCAACAATGAAATGTTATTGGACAAATTACGCTTTACGAGGCGCCATCACTTAGGTACTAATTTGTAAATTCTCGATATCAATTGGATTTCGTTTAGAACCATTATTGTTAAGGCTAATATCTCGTCAATTAGGGCGAAGAGAGAGAAAATAAAGAGAAACGTATTCATATTTTAAGACTAAAAATTCGATGGTCCTTGATCCGTGGTTCGAACCCAGGTTAAGTGCAGTGGCGTGCAGTCTAATGCGCAGAGGGAGCAGAGAACACCTTCTCGATTTCCTCGGGTTAACCTTTTAAAATTTGTATATAGTTAGATAGTTCAGATTATCCTTTAAGTGATTTCACTTCGAAATTTATAAAATATTGCAATAAATATTAATTTCCCTGACCTGTCCTAGCGTTCCCGAATTTTCTCTTAGATTTTCCGACTTCCATACTTTTTACCGATTTTTTTCGACTTCCCCGTGTTTTATATCGATAGACATTTGCAGTATAATCTGCCTTGTCTTATAATAGACAGTTTAGGCGCCTAATTGACGAGTTACTCAGTCCGCAGAATTTATGTATTTTGTTAAAACAGTCAAAAGCAATACAAAATCTGTAAGAAAGATGGGAATTTAGAGACATAACTAGTCTCTACTTCTCTACTTTTCTCCATCGTCGTCGTCTCCACTTATATCATCCAATTAATTCGTATAGTGGTATAGTGTCTCAACATGTTTTTGGCCTTATTCTCTCAAGATTTTATTATATAGACCAAGGGTCGGCAACCTATGACCCACGGGTCACCGAGTGATCCATTTGATAATTTCAAGTGACCCACTTGAGTTCTGGAAAGAAAGTGTAATATATAAACAGACAAAAATTACATGTTTTTAATTTTATTGATATTGTTTATATGATTTATGCCAAATTTTGTAGAACCGAGTCTTTTCGTATATGTATCTCCACTTCAGTGGCGTGCAGTCTAATGCACAGAAGGTGAGCGCATAGGGCACCTGAAATATCAACAAAATCGTAACCATTTTTCATTGCTGCAAATTTCTAACTCAAATTGTGTTATTTAATAACTTTTGATGAGCTTTCGAAATTTTTGAAGCATTTTGTTTGGGAAAATTTGAAATTTTGTCAAAGGATCATATTTGGATAGAAAATAGATTTTCAAACTTTAAAAATTAAATTCGAAACTTAAAGCTTTCGCTGTGCTTTTAATAGCTTTAATAAGCTTTTTGCCAAAATTCAATAGTTCATTTAAATTTAATGAATCGGATAAAAATTCTATTCCAAATTATTCAAAATAACATTTTAATTTTAAGCTATCGATGAGTTTTTGAGGTTTTGAAAGCTTTATTTTGGAAAAAATTGAAATTTCGTTAGAGGATCGTTGTTTGGATAGAAAATAGATTACGTAAAACGTAATAAATAAGGTTCGGAGAATAAAGCTTTCTGGGAGCTTTTAAGTTATTGCAGAGCTTTTGAACGAAATGTTTAGTTTTGATATTTTTGTATTTTTCTTCAACTTATTTAGAAGCTTCCTGCATCATTAAATTTTCTTGGATCCAAAGAAAATAATTGGGAAATCCGGATCAAATGTTGCGATGTCCGATATTAAAATATCTCGGTGCGAGCCCTTACGAATTTCTCATTTTTCTTATAGATAAATTTCAACTATTCCGAAATATTAAATTTTCGTATTTTTACCTAACTGTTAAAGCAACGTTCTGCGTTTTTACATTTTTTTTCGACACACAAATTATGCACATATAATGAAGACGTTAACCGCACGCCATTGCTCCACTTTAATAATTTTTCCCCGCATTTAAGCAGGAAAGGATTTGCGGGGCATCATATTCACCAAAAAAGACTATTTTAAAAATGAAACTGAAATGACCCGAAAGGTTGGTTGGTTGGTTGATTTTGACACGCAGCCTAGAAAGGTTGCCGACCCTTGATATATACTTTACCTAATACTGGACCTTAAAATGGTAAGGACTGACTTTAAATCGTATCCTGGGCAGAATTAGGAAATCAATATGCGTTCAGATATAACATTAAAGTACAAAACAGAGGCGCCAATTGGGGGTGGGCAGAGGGGGTGAATGAATTTTTTAGAAATGGTTAAATA
>JANTOP010004895.1:0-34391 GCA_027564815.1 Symmerus nobilis
ATCACGGGTTGTTAAAAATCTGAATATTCGATACGAAATCGGGAAAAGTATAGAATAGGCGGGAAAAGGTCGTTAAAACATAATAAATTAATTTGATGCAAAAACGATATCAAAATGGATTAATTTAAAGTTTAAAGTTATAAATTTCCCGTAGAGCTTTTTCCCGAAAATTTTACATTTAATTGAAATAAACCTAATTTGGTTCGGGAATGAAAAAAATGGCATTTTAATTAAAGGCTGCCGATAAATATTTTAAAATTTTGTAAAGTTTTTATTAGAAAATTTGACATTTCGCTAACGTCAAACTATTAAAACAGAAAACCGATTTCAAAACGCATTTATTTAAATCTAAGATTTTAATTTGCCACAGAGCTTTTTAACGAAAGCTTCCGATTTCATTGTAATTTATTTATTAGGAGATAAAATAGATTTAATAATTATTAAAATAATATTTTAATTAAAAGCTTTGGATAAGCTTTTGGAAGTTTCTTAAAGCTCATTTCTATGACATTAAATTATTGCGATAGAAAATAGATTATAAAACGGATAACTTTAAAACCGAAATGTAAAGCTTTCTTAGCGCTTTTGATTGCATCACAAAGCTTTTATATGAAAATTTCGTAATTCATTTTAACTTAAAAAATTAAATTCCATTCCGACCTTATTAATATTTTAAAATGATTAAGATTTAAGATGAGCTTTTGTAACTCTCTCAAAGCCTTTTTCAGAAAGTTTAAAATTCCAATGACGCGAAATTTTTTGGATAGAAAATAGATTTCAAACCGAAATTTAAAGCTTTCCTAGCACACAACAAATTCGTAATTTTTATGATGAGTCCTTTTCTATGGCCATTACTGTACATTTACTTTATTATTTAATATTCTTGAATATTTTGCAACTAGGCTAATGAAATTTGGTCCAGATATTCTAGAAGGATGTACCATTCGATGCATATACCGTTTATTACTTCTTATTTAAAAAGTTTTCGAAGAAATTGATGGCGGAAATTTAATACTGATTCCCAATCAAAATTGTCATAAATTAATTACCCTAATTGCTTAAAACCATTTTTAAATAGTAAATCTGGGACAGCATTGGTTCTCTCATTTATGTTATATAAATCATTAAAATCAACGTCTGGGTCATTTAAAAATCCTGCGTGGGTCAATGTCTACCCGCGGGTCATAGGTTCGCCATCACTGGTCTATGCAGTACTAGTTTTTAGTAGGCCATTCGTTAACCATCTACACTTATAAATCTGTCTACCCGTATATATGCCTTAGCTTACAATTTACACATATCCTCTTCTTAATAGACTATACACGATACCAATTTACACCGTTACACCAACCCCTACCAAAACTCCCCTATTCGACCCGGTGAAGATGTAGGACAAAAAAAGCCCTTACCCGATATTTAAACAGAATTTATGTTCCATTTATACGAAATTATGGGGTCGATATTATATGTTGAAAAGTCTTCGATATACATTTTGGTATTAAATATAGCGAAAGAAAATTCGAATGTAATTTTCCAATTTTCCCTCCGAGAAGTACGATTGTCTATTATAGCAATGTTGCGAAAATAATAGAAGAAAAAAAATAGACAAGTAAACTCTCTATATACCCAACATCGATTATGTTACGTACGAACTTGTGAAAAATGTATAATATTAGATTATTATTAGAAACAACGTCTGGTGTAAATGAGAATGTATATTCCATACTTAAATCAATATCGGGCGGATAAAATCTGGAAGTTTACCAAGTCGAGAATGTAAGGAGAGAGACAGAAAAAAAACGATGAAACGAACCATTTGTAGATAATTTAAAAGAAAAAAAACCATCAGGACAGGGTATTCTGGTGTGTCATTCATTTTATGGAATATTTCATTAATATATTAAAGGGGGGGGGGGGGTTGATTGTATTAACAGATTTTTTAAAACTTTTAGGTTCATCTAGGGCGTAGTATTATAGAAAATACATGTGCAAAATTTCATCGGGATTGATGAAGAGGTTTTGGAGTTATCGCTTCCACCAATTTGAAAAACCATATAGATTTGAGAAAAACGCGATTTTTCAATGAATTAACAGTACAAATAGGAAAAAGAAGGATACGTAACCAATTTTTATTGATGGAAATTGCTAACTCAAATAATTTTATTTAAAAATATAAATAATAAATTAAATAATTAAATAATAATTAAATAAAAAGCATAAGGAACATTTCGAAAGCTCATGAAATGCATGTATTTTATTCATTTTAAAAACTATTTATCTACCGATTGATACATTTATACGAAATCGGAAACTTTCCTTAAAAAGCTCTGTGGAAAATTAAAATCTCTACGGAACCTGACATTTTGATTAAATGCATGCTTTCAATGAGCTTTCAATAGTTTGGACAAGCTTTCTTCGAAAATACAACATTTCATTTCAATTTAATGAATCGGATAAAAATTCGATTCCAAATTATATAAAATGAAATTTTAATTTTAAGCTTTCAATGAGCTTTCCAGATTTTTGAAACTCTTTTTTGTGGAAAAATTTGAAATTTCATTAAAAAGCCGTATCTGGATAGAAAATATATTTTTGTAAGTAAAAAATTGAGTTCGACACTTAGAGCTTTCTTTGAGCTAACAATAAGCTGAGAAAGCTTTCAGCGAGAATCCATTTTTCATTTAAATTTAATGAAAAATTCGGTTCCCAATTATATAAAATGACATTTTAATATTAAGCTTTTAAAATGAGCTTTCGAGATTTTTGAAACGTTTTTTAGGGAAAATTTGAAATTTCGATAAAGGATCCCTATTTGTACAAAATAGATTTTAAGACATAAAAAAATAAAGCTCGAAACTTGAAGCTTACAATGAGTGGTAAACTATGGAATCAATCTTCAGATTTATCGACACTTCAATTCCCAATATCAGCTGTACACTTTACTTATTCAGCTTGGGATATAATACGTGCCACCTCGTTAAGGATACCTCCTTCGGAATAATCTTCCGGTAATTCTCGTCGCAATATCGATTGATTGTTATTGGTTGGTGCTACCGAATGGGGAACAGTATGAGCTGGTTGAGAGTCTGAAATTTGGTGGAACTACAATACATATTTCGTTTAAGATAAATTTGAAGGGAAATTTCGATCAGTTAAACATTTATTTTCAGATCCTTTAATATTAATTAATATTTTTTATTTATATTAATATTCAAAATATACGTTACAATAATTATAAATAAATGATTAAAAATAAAATGTGTTTATTTATTCCCGAGCGAAATTTGCAACTCCTGCAACCCTTGCAGAAACATTCAATTTCTGCAACCCTTGCAAAAACATTCAATTTACGCAACCCTTGCAGAAACATACGATTACTGCAACATTTTCAACTCTTGCAGAAACATGCAGGTTCTACAACCTTTGAATAAACATACTACTCCTGCAACCCTTGTCTAAACCCACATCTCCAGATACCTTTGCAGGGTCCAACATTTTTGTAATGAAATTCCAGCAACCCTAGTAGAAACATGCAATTCCTGCAACCCTTGCAGAAACATGCAATTCCTGCAACCATTGTAGGAAGATTCAATTTCTGCAACCCTTACAAAAATCTCCAATTCCGCAACCCCTGCAGAAACATACGATTTCTGCAACCTTTGCAGACATTTGCAGCTTTTGCAAAAACATGCAGTTTCTACTATCCTTGTATAAACATTCTGTTCCTGCAACCCTTGTCTAAACTCAGATCTCCGGATACGTTTGCAGGGTCCAAAATTTCCGTAACCTTTGCAGAAACATGTAATTCTTGCAAATCTAAACAAAATCCGATGAAAGTCGAAGAAATTGACAAATTCAGAGTTTTCCACTGCGAATTTTCCACTACTTTTTCCAACCATTAATTCAAGCGATTGACCGAACGATGCTGAATATATCATTAAGGGATCATAGAAAACATGAAATGGCAAGCAGTCACCAGTCTAAGGTTTGCACCGATATTTTCCAGCAAATGGCAAATTTAAAGTGGAGCTGGTGTGGTCACATTTCGAGACGTGACTAACTTGAAAATGGTCATAATTGCCCGGAAAAATTATAATTAGGGGATAATCAAATTGATTTATTAAAACTTTTATCCCCCCCCCCCCTCCCCGATTTAGATTAAATTGAGTTATATCATTTATTTACCAGCATCTACAAAATTTATTCCCAAAGAATCAAATTGAAAACGGGTGATTTGCTAAACTCGCCAAAAATCTAAAAGTTGCGAATATAACTTGCGAAAACTTGCAGAAAAGTTGAGAAAACGTATTAACAACAGGAAGAACTCGACATAATGAAAAGCAGGAAAAAATTCGGATAAATTCTGATAAGATGCGGGAAATGTCCCTACAAATTAGAAAAATTTCAGGAAAATGTCGGGAAAAATCCAGTCAAAATTGGAGCAATAAAAATTTCTAGAAAAGTTCCGATAAATTGAAGAAAATCGGGAAACGTAGAGAAGTAGGGACTAAATAAACCTCTTAATTCCTATCTTTCTTACAGATTTTTTTTTAACTGTTCTAACAAAAGACATAAAGTCTTCAGACTTCCACAGCTAAAAACTAGTGGCAAAAATCTGCAGAACATAATGACTCGTTAATTAGATGCCTAACTTTAAGTTATGAGGCAAGGCAGATTAGACTACAAATTTCTATCGATATAAAATACGGAATAGTCGCAAAAAATTCGGTAAAAATCTTGAACAAGTCGGAAAATGTAAGAGAAAATGTAAGAATGCCAAGGCATATCAGAAAATGATTATTTATTGGATTATTTTATAAATTTCGAAGTGGAACCATAAAGGATGATCTTATATTTAGACAACAGGGGAAAACAACAAAAACAAGGAACGTCACAAAAAATCGAAAATTGAGTTAAGATTGCCTTTTAAAGGAAACATGTCTATACTTTATTATAAACACATATCCTCGGAATTGATATTTTGTGACATTCAGAAAGCTGTCAGCGAAAATTTCATATTTCATTTAATCTCAATGAATCGGATAAAAATTCAATTCCAAATTATATAAAATGGCATTTTAATTTTTAGCTTTCAATGAGCTTCAAGATTTTTGAAGATTTTTCTTGAAAAAATTTGAAATTCAGTTAAAAGTTCCGTTGGATGAAAAATACATTTTAAAACATAAAAAAAAAGGTTCTGAAAATAAAGCTTTCGGGGAGCTTTAAAGTTTTTGCAGAGCTTTCATACGAAAAATTTAGCTTTGATATTTTTGTATTTTTCCTCAACTAATTTAAACACTTTCTGCATAATTAAATTTTTTTTGATCCAAAGAAAATTATCGGGAAATTGGGATCAAATGTCGCGATGTCCGATATTAAAATTTCTTGGTGCGAACCTTTACGGAATTTTTATTTTTTCTTAAATAAATTTCAACTTTTCGGAAATATTTCATTTTTGTATTTTTACCTAACTGTCAACGCAACTTTTTGCGTCTTTACATTTGTTTTTGTCCGAAGAAAATATTTATAGAAGTGCAAACGCCAAGAGCTTGACATAACTTGAGAAATGCTTTGAATTTACTAGACTAGACTAGACTCTTGAATTGTTATTTATCGATTGCAATTATTATGATTTAAATAATTTTGCATGAATTCTTTAGGATTTTAGAGTTTTGATGAGACTTTTCCCAGAATATTATAATTTAATATTGTTGACAGCTCACATATTAAGGAACGAAACGAAATGGATGGACTTAATTTTCTTTTATTAAGAAAACCATTTTCTAGACATAATCCTAAGAACTATTTTGTCAAAATATAATAAAATAAATAATAAATATCAGAAAAAATAAAGTTTCAAATTGTAGGCCGATAGACGAATTTTTCAAAAATGGCAATAAAAGTCCATTGGTTTGAAAAATATATCCAAAAAGACATTTTCTTAAGCGAATGAGATGGAACATTTTGAATAAATTTTATTTACTTGTTAGAAATAAATTTTTCTGAGTGTATTTTGAACAATTCTCTTCCGAAAATTGAAACAAAGAGTATCAGAGCAAAAATTCGTATCAATAGACCGTATAAAGCCATATCAGATTCCCAAAATCACGAACAGCTTTCCTAATTCATAATACAAAATAAATAAATAAAACTAACACCCTGTATGTTATACATCTGACAATTGCAAATACTCTACCAAAAACTAAATCTACCATACTGCAAATAGAATGTTTTATATGCTAAGCCACAAAAAACCCCCATCGCCCATTATTCCCCATTCAACATTATTCCCAAAAAAACAAATAGATTTCCAAAAAGTGATAATGATGATGATGGGTATTAAGACCCTACCGCACTGCAATCCCACCACCAGATCAATGACTATAAATATTACAGTAGTTGATAATGAATAGCAGTTAACAAGGAATATTATATAAAAGGATATCAATCCAAATCCTTATACCAAATGAAATAGGAAAATGGGAAAAATCAGAGAAGGAAAACCGAATATTCGAATATTGCATTTATATGTTAATTAGAATTTTATGGAAAACTATTTTCCATTTGATCTTAATATTTTAAATAATTTATTTTACTTCAACCGCTCTTATAGCCAATGAAATCAATCATCCAATAAAAAATCCTTTGGGTATTTTTCATTGAATTTCTCTGCAAATCAGTGGTGTGCAGTCTGATGAACAGAAGGATTTTCCCTTACATTTTCATAAAAATGTCGAAATAAAATAGGAAAATTATTGAAAATTGGGACGATGAATTTCATTAAATTCTAAAATCATCCGAAAATTGTATGAATATTTTTAAATACTTGGATGTAAATACGAAATTCAATTTCATGACAATTGAAAAACAATCATTTCGGGTTCTCATATAACTATCTAAATTTTTCGAAATTGCTGGATTTTTACATCTGTAAAGTTAGCTTTTCGCAAGAAATTTCCCCGTGAGGGCCTTTTTTAATAATTTAAGGAGCGCCTGGGTGCAAACGAACTTGAACTAAAAATTTAATGAGGACATTTAAAAGTTTATTCAAACTTTTGCGTATGTACGCGTTTTATGTATGTACTTAAGTATGTTGCGTTTGAATCACCCACACCTCTGTCACCGAATTTCTTTTATAGAAATCTATATGTCCTCGTCCCGTTTAGACAAAATGCCCCGTTTAACAGTCGGTCAAATGGGACCACCTCCACCTCTTCCCCCAAAAGGACCGATTTTATTTTTTTGTTTTGAAAATAACTGATTTCCTTAAAATATTTTACTGAATTGCTATCATGGAGAATAATAAGAAAATGCTAATAAAACTGGTAAAAGTTGTAACATTTTGTTAAGGTCATAACACCCTGCACATCTCATGAAGATTTTGACTGCACATCACTGCTGATAAGTGTGGTTTCTTCACTTATAGTTAATATTATTATGAGAAAATTCGAGTTAAGAAATTGTGGGGAATTTTCATTAAAATTGAATCAGATTTTCATCAGTATTATTATCAAATCAATTTCTATTAATTTGGTGAGGTTTCATAATTGTCAAAATTTCCATTTTAAAGCAACCATCAATTTTGAAACATGAAAATATTGATTTCATCTTTCCCATCCTGAAAAAACAAACCCCTGGTTTATTATAAATAAATATTAATTCAGGAAATAATGGACCAAAAGAAAATTGTCAAATTTATTTAGCTTTTCGTTAACAATTATGAGGCCATTTATAGGTTTCGGGGATGGGTACATAAAAATGACTTAACGACCAATATTTATGAACGTAAAAAAAAAACTCGCAATCATTTATCGTTAGTGCCAAGTGATGTATTTGGTTTTTCGGGAGATTTTTCTTTATAACCAAAAAAAAAAAAACCAGGACTCCCGAGTAGTTTTCGGATAAATGTATTTTCCAGAATTTACTTCCATACCATTTTTAAGAAGCATAGATTTTCTGAATATTTTTCATACCAACCGAATTGGTTGGATGACGATGGAAATTATTTAGAAGTTCTATTATAGTCGAATATTTTCCCTCTAATATTTCAACCAATTTGTTCTGTCCCCTCCATTCATATATTTCTACATTTCTACATTTCTAAACTGAAAATCCTTTACCAATAGGATTTGTAATCTATGTTTATATTTTAGTTAACAACTTATTTAGGAGTTTGGGGTTGAGAACATAAAATAAAAAAAAGGGAGACGAAAAAAAAACCTACCAAATAGTGTCATGAAGATAGAAAGATTTTCATGCTGTATAGTTCTCGCTTCGGTTCCTCTGGATAAGGAATTCCACATAAAAATAAGTTGGGTAAAGAATTTGTCATTGAATAGAAATGGTAATAGTGATGACAAATCACAATATAAACATATAAAAGTTTCTTGTCTTCATTTTTGGGGGGGGAGGGGATGTACTAACGATGATAAAAGCTAATATAAAACCATTTATAGAGTAAAGATATATAAAACATTATACAACATATAGAATTTTTTCGGGGGTTTGTTGTTGTTTAATATATTTAGGCAACGTGTGTAATTTTATGTCTTTTTTCTTTTTATGAGATCCATTTTCTTGTCAATGTTTTCTTAATTAACTTATAATGCTTTTTACTGTAATTAAGCAAACATGCTTATTAATGAGATTTTTTTTTTCTCTCTATGATATTTTGGGGTTGTGTGTATCTCTATGCTATTACAGGCATTATCAGCGACAAACCAAAAAATGTATTTAGCTTTTATGTATGTATGGGGATCATAAAATGAGATGAAACCATTTCAAATTTGAAATAATGGAAAAGCGAGAACGGAAAAAAAATTATGTAATTAATTCCGTTAAAAGTGACGGGGGGAAAAAGAGCTTGTAAAAGCACATTTATTAATCACGTTAGCTAACGTCTTTTCTCGGTAGAACAAAAATCTAAAATGTATCCAAAATTGAATTTCATGTGGATCAAAGTAAAAACCTTGAAAGAAAATCTTTAAATCTCTACAAAAGTCTAATGAATTGAATTGAATTGAAGGCAAATTATCATGAATGCAATCATTGTCCTAGATTACCTTTTCTTGGAAAATTCATCTATCGGTCTGTTCAGAATTTTGTAGAAATATATGCTGTCAATGAGCTTTTCAGATTATTGAAGCATTTCTTTTTTTGGAAAACACTAAAAAATTTCGTGAAAGGACCGATATCTGGATAGAAAATTGATTTAAAAACGTAAGAAATTAAATTCAAAACTTAAAGCTTCTTTTGTGCTTTCAATGGGCTGAGAAAGCTTTAAGCGAAAATGTCAAATTTTATCTAAATTTAATATAAAAATTAGATTCCCAAGTATGTAAAATTACATTTTAATCTTAAGCTTTTAATGAGCTTTATAGATTTTTGAAGCTTTTCTTGGGAAAATTTGAAATGTCGTTGAAGAATCATTACTTTCATAGAAAATAGGTTTTTAAACGTAAGAAATTAAGTTCGCAACTTAGAGCTTTCATTGTGCTTTTAATATTGCGACCAACTTTCTGCGGAAAATTCCATATTTCATTTAAATTTACTGAATCGGATAAAAATTAAATTGTAAATTATATAGAATGAAATTTTAATTTTAAGCTTTCAATGAGCTTTCGAGATTTTTGAAGCTTTTTTTGGGAAAATTTGAAATGTCGTTGAAGAATCATTATTTTAATAGAAAATAGATTTTAAAACGTATAAGAAAAGGTGCGGAAAATAAATCTTACTGGGAGCTTTTAAGATTTCGTAGAGCTTTTATATGAAAAATTTAGATTTGATATTTTTGGATTTTTCCTCAATTAATTTAAAAGCTTTGTCCATAATTACAATTTTTTGGATCCGAAGAAAATTGTTGAGAAAATCGAATCAAATGACACAATATCCAATATTCAAATTTCTCGGTGCGAGCTTTTACGAACATTTTATTTATCTAAGATAAATTTAAACTTTTCTGGAATATTTAATTTTGGTATTTTTCCATTTTCCAACAAATTTCTCCTAAAAACTTAAAATTGTCCATTTTGAAATTGCAATAAATATAATTTTCTCACGCATAGAGAGAAAAGATATTCAGAACATTCACTAAAATTTATCCCCACTGCTGTCCAATTGAAAAACATTACTTTCCGACAAAATTTTTAAAGAAAATTATAGTTAAAGGACAAGGAGAAATCAAATCAAGGAGAATATGATTGAAAAATATGTCCCAAAGAGAAGATTTAATTTTCTTTCAAAAAATCTCCTACTGAAAATTATTCAAAAAAAAATTTATAAAAAATGAAAAGAAAATGTTTGAATTAAAAGACCGATCCCTCGCTATTACACGGTTTATAAATTTATTCGAAGAAAGATGACTCAAATTTCTGTCAGAGACTCGGATAATAATTCCCTTCCGCATGCTAAAAAAAAACGAAATTAATCATAACTCTTGAAAGCTCAGAAGAGGAGGATTAAAAATGTAATTTTTTTAGGTTTTCATCTATTTTCTACCGTGTAAATCGAGGGACCGGTGTAGTTATATTCGTACTTAAGATACTCTGTCTTCATCTCCAATGCGGGATTGCGCTAAATCAGACTGAGGAAGAGGTCTGAGATTGAAATCAATCAATTCAAATCGGGTTAAGAAAATGGTCGGATTTTAAAAGAATTTTCGAATTTCTATAAAATGGTCGAGAATATTCTTCCAGATTTGATGCATTTGTTTTTTTTTGGTTCCAAATTTTTTATTCAAAAATGCAACAAATTTTTCGAAAATTTTCCGATTTTCAAAATTTTCTAAATTTTTATACGGAAACTCGGAATAAATTTAAAAATCTACAGAAAAGCTTTAAATTGACAATAATCTAAATAAATCTAATTTTATCTGAATAATGTTCATAAAATTTGAAACGAATAAAAGCTTTATAATGGCAAAAGAAACCTTCAACTTTTGGATGTAATTTTATTCGTATTGAAACCAAATGTCCCATACCAGTGGCGTGCGGTCAATATCTCCATGAGGTGTGCAGAATGTCATGCCCTTAACCCAGTAAGCCCTGACCCCCGAATACGCACTTCGAAAAAATTCCGGAAAAAATTTTTACAATTTGTTTTTTAATTTTGTTTGACGATTTAAAAAAAAATTTTTTATTTTTTGATTTTTTGGAAAAAATTTTTTTTATAATTTTTTGAACTCAATTTTTTTCAATTTTAATTTTGAAAAAAGTATTTTTTTTTTAAATTTTTTTTCTACATTTTTTTTTTAAATTTGTTTTTAAAATTAAAAAAAAAGAATTTATACGTGACAAAATGTGATATTTTAATTTATTTTCTCCCTATGTAATTTTGAATTATAATCAAAATAAATCGTGTTCTTTCTTGGAAAAAAAGAGAAAAACATTTGAGCTTTCCTCCGAAATGGATTAAAAAAATACCTACGTCAATCTAATCCCACCAAAGAGTTCCCTAATTTTCCCATTTTCCGATTTTATAGATTTTGTGTGACCCATTCGAGAGTTTGAAATTAATGACTTTTGACCCCCGAGAAGTCAACAAAACCATCGACTATCAGTCTACCTTCCATGGACGTTTTATAGTCATATCCTATCTTTACCCACTACAACAAACCTCAATTTGGTATCCCTCATCCGTTTCGAGAGATAAAATTTCTAAAAGGATGTATAATTGTAAATTTTCTTAAAACATCACTGATAATTTTGGGTCCTTGTCTTTAAGAATGAAGAAAATTAATACCTATAATTTGTACGGCTCATTTCAGATTTGTTCAGGCCCGTCCAGGATTTTTATCCAATTTCTCAACGATTTATCCCACTTTCCTGACTCAGTATTCAATGAAAATTTTATAAAAAAAATTGTCATTCAATTTTATTCAGCTGATCGTTTTTCAGCAATTTAATAAACAAAAATAAACATTTCAACCTTATAAAATCAGGGGGTTGATTTCCTAAAAAATATTGTTTTACAGTTTCCTCACTGTACCCTTAGATTTCATTTCGCATAATCAGATTGTCCGGATCCCTAACAAAATTCCACAGAAATTTTAATTTCCCGCGAACCTGCTAGAGAACTTTTAAAATCGAAGGTTAAAGTAAATTTTTTTTGTTATATAAAATATCTCAAAGCTACTAATTATTTAAAATAATATATAAGCAAAATTTCTTCAGAATTAATTAGAAATAATTTGGTTTAATTCGATTGGGAAAATTTTGAAATTTTGAAATTCTTTTTGAAAATCAAAATCTGTCAGATAAGTCTTTAACAAGAAAAAGTTAATTATATTGTTAGTCTAATACTTTATTAATTTTAATCTTCCTGTTTAGTACATAATTTAAACGTTTTAGTACATAAAAGTGTGCTCTGAGCCTTCTGCTCATTAGACTGCACGCTACTCTCCCATACAAATAATTTAATTGCAACGAAACTCAATATGTTGTGATAAAGCTCCGTATACTCTCTTAAACTCAGCGAAAGCTTTAAATTAAAAATAAAATTTTATTCGTTTTCAAATCTACTTTTTATCCGAATAAATTAAATTTTAATTAAATTTAATGTTTTACTGCAAAAGCTTCACGTAAGCTTAAAAGCTATTTTATATTATATTATTTGAATTTTATCAACTTAATAGTAGAATGTACAGATTTATAGCTTTTTCAGCGAACCAAAAATAATTGGTCAAAAATTCATTTAGAAAATTACCCTGTGCCATTTTTTCAAATGGTTTTATTATCCTGAAATGAAGAAAGAAAAAAAAAACTAAATAAAATGTCTACATATTACCCGTAATAAATATTTTCCTATCGTTAATTCCTCTTACAAATATTTTTATTTTCTCATGTAATAATCTACTAAACAATAAGAAAAAGATATTTACATTATTTTTTCATGGCTGACAAAGCATAATTCCATTTAGTAGACCATAATCAAGAATAATTATGTATACTAAAGGAGGCAAGAAAAAAAATATCCCTAGAAAATAAGCGAATAAACTACCCCGAGAAATTACAATGTATAATTTCCATTTACACGGACTCCATACAAAATAAATATGCATTAATGTCCTGTTTGTATATGCGTGCATGTGAGCTTTATGGTTCGCCGTGCATATCTAGGAGTAATATACAAAACTCATTTTCACTGAAAATAAAAATGGAAATTCTATAGTGTAACATTATACAACCCCCATGCCTCCAAAAAAAAAAAAAAAATGGACGGGTGAGAGAGAAAGGATAATGCTTTCGAGGGGGGTGACTGAATAACAAACAAATGAATGTTATTGTATTTATTTTGAATACCAAAATATATGGTGAAAAAAAAAGCTCATCATCACTATTACTGAAAATTGTGTAAATATTGTAACATTGTTTCAGAAAAAAACATGTTTTTCTTTTAAATTGAAACATGTAAATCTAACTACGAAATAGTCGAATTAAAATTATATAAAAAAATTTAACTATTTGATAGTTAATTTAAACAACTTGTTGGTTGAAATATATTTTTCTAACATTTCAACCGGTCCATTGAACTATACAATTCGCAACAGAATAAATATGAAAATTATCCCAATTATATTTTTTTCCTTGATTTTTCCCTGGGAAATCATTCCGCATCCATCACTTTACCCTCAATTCTTTTCTTGTTTAATTGGATAGAAAAATAGGTAATAAGAGTTGAAGTTAATGAAATTACCGCCAGGTATTATATTGTGGAAAATCCTAACAATGGAAAAATTGGGTTGATTGGATTAAGAATAATAGGGCCCTTGTTTTTTCACTGGTTAGTCTTCTGCATTTTATGACTTATAAGGAGTCCCATTCCTTATTGGATGTGACAAAAACAAAAACAGATGTTTCGATTGTTGATATTTTTTCGTTTGGGTGGGTTAAGATGTTAAGAATTTACGGTACATTGTTTCAATCACGTTTTAATGGATTTAAAATGGCTCGTTTTTCTGCGGAAATCTCTTACAACCAATTAGTCAATTGACGGCATTAATAAATTAGTTGGTGGTTCCCCAGAAAATCTTTCTATTTAACTTATTTCCGATCAAGTAGTGGCTTGCGGTCAACATCTCCATAAGGTCTGCGTTTGCTTTATTGACAAGAACATTACTCAGCGCTATTACTATAGTGTCCTCGCCCGGAAAAAAATGTAAAAACGTAAAAAGTTGCTTTGACAGCTAGGTAAAAATACAAAAATTAAATATTTCCGAAAAGTTGAAATTCATCTAAGAAAAAGAAAATAATTCGTAAAGGTCCGCATGGAGAAATTTGAATATCGGACATGCCGACATTTGATCCGGATTTCCCGATAATTTTCTTCGAATCAAAAAAAATTTAGTGATACGAGAAGTTTATAAATTAATTGAGGAAAAATACAGAAATATAAAAACTAAACTTTTCGTATAAAAGCTCTGCAAGAACTTAAAAGCTCCCAGAAAGCTTTATTTTCCTAACCATATAATTTACGTTTTAAATTCTATTTTCTATGAAAATAATGATTCTTTAACGATATTCCAAATTTTCCCAAAAAAAGCTTCAAAAAACTCTAAAGCTCATTGAAAGCTTAAAATTAAAATGTCATTCTATATAATTTAGAATTGAATTTTTATCTGATTCCGTAAATTTAATTGAAATATGGAATTTTCGCAGAAAGGTTGTCCACACTATTAAAAGCACAATGAAAGCTCTAAGTTGCGAACTTAATTTTTTAGGTTTAAAAATCTATTTTCTATCAAAATAATGATTTTTTAACGAAATTCCAAATTTTCCCCAGAAAAAGCTTCAAAAATCTCGAAAGCTCATTGAAAGCTTAAAATTAAAATGTAATTTTGTATAATTTGGATTCAAATTTGCATACTATTTATTAAATTTAAAAAAAATATGAAATTTTCGCTAAAATCTCTCTCTATTCATTGTAAGCTCGAAGAAAGCTCTAAGTTCCGAATATAAAAAGCTCATTGAAAGCTTACTATTTAAAATTTGTCATTTTATATAAAATTGGAATTAAATTTTTATACGATTCATGAAATTTAAATGAAATATGAAATTCTCACTAAAAGCTTTCTCAGCCCATTGTATTCTCAAGAAGTTCCTTAAAAATAATTGAAATAAAAATCGTAAGAAAGCTTCCAAGAATCATCAGAAGCCAAAAACCTAACTGCTGAAAATCAATTTGAAATAATCGATTTTTAACAAAAATCATCGGCAAACCAGCGGCCTTTCTTAAGGCTATTTTTCAAAAGTGAATTCAACAAACTGAAATTTTGGCACAGGTGTAACTAAAATAAGTCTAAAGTTAGTTATACTGTTTCTAGCAAATATATTGAAGAATTATTATTTATTTGCTTTATAGCGATTTTGCGGAGCCTAGGATACAATAACTATTTGAATCTTAGTCGTTTCTCTAGATAGAGTCCTTAAATTGGTCAAATATATTCCCGAGCTCTTGAAGAGCACATATATATTGAGCTCTTGAATAACGAGGAGGAGAAGTCCGGACCTACATCACCTACAATATTTCCCTAAGTTATCTAAAAATTGCCCATTTTCCCGACTCTTTCTCCACTTTATTAGTTTAATCTGTCATTTCTCGGCTATTTCTAGACGTTTCTAATTTTTGACGATTTTTCGCAGTATTTTGCCAACATTCTCGATTCTACAAAAATTTGTCCGGACTTGTCCAGCTTTTCCCGGTTTATCTCAGCATTTCCTACTTCTTCCCGACATTTAATTGATTTTTCTCTAAATTCGGGAGAATTAAAAATTCGGAAAAATTGCCGAAGAATTGTAAAGGTTGGGAAAGTATTAGGAAAATCCCGAAAAGTGGGTCAAAATTTGACAAAAGTATAGAATGGGCAAATTTAAAGCAAATATTCGGATAAAATCAGTCAAATATCTTATGGTGAATTTTAAAACAAAACTTTAATGGAAAATTTGCAAAGCTTTTAATTAAAATATTATTTTATTTATTATCAAATCTATTTTATCATCCGATAAATAAATTTAAATGAAATCGGAAACTTTCGTTAAAAATTTCTGTAGAAAATTAACATCTCCACCTGAAATTTTGCATAAATGAGCTTTCGAGATGTTTTAAGCATGTTATTTTTTTTTTGGGAAATTTTGAAATTTTCTGAAAGGACCGGTGCCTCGATAGAAAATAGATTTTAAAACTTCAAACATTAATTTCGAAACTTAAAGCTTTCTTTGAGCTTACAATAGGCTGAAAAAGCTTTCAGCGAAAATTTCATATTTTATCTAAATTTAATGATTCGGATAAAAATTTAATTCCAAATTATATAAATTACATTTTAACTTTAAGCTTTCAATGAGCTTTCGGGATTTTTGAAGCTTTTTTTTGGGGAAAATTTAAAATTTTGTTAAAAGATCGCTCTTTGGATAGAAAATAGATTTTAAACCATTAAAAATATAGGTGGGAAAATAAAGCTTTCTGTGAGCTTTCAAGTTTTCAGAGAGCTTTTGTAGGAACAGTTTAATTTTGATATTTTTTCTCAACTAATTTATAAACTTTCTGCATCATTAGATTGTTTTATTGGAACTTTCGATTATTGGAAATTTCGGAGACAAAAGAAATTGATTTTTGGATGCATTAAAGCGAGAATAAATGCACGAACAAATGAAACTGCACGCCACTGATCCCAATCCATCTCAAACGCTTTTTAGTAGGGATTTAAAATTGATTTACGTATCGCAAGTCGATTTACATGTAACGTAATCTATACGATTTTATGGATGGATTTGAATATACGAGAGAAACCATCTTAAAACGTTTAATGGATAATTTTTTTGGAAAAACCTTGTCTTAGGGTACATTATCTCTATGGATCATTATTTGGGGTATCTTATATTGCTTTTTTTTTGTCTCGATGATTGTAAGACGAGATTAAACGGCGAGAAACAATCCACCCTCATATAACAAGGCAATCACATAAAAATTGTCAGTATCATTATAATATAAAGAGAATCCTTTCAAAGCGGAGGTTCCATCTCTTGAATATTTTCAATCGAGAAGTATTGGTACCATCCAGATACATGATACTTCCTGATACATAGCCTATAAGTAGATTCTTCTTCCTCTAAATTGTATTTTAAGCTCTAATTGTATTTAATTGTATTTTAAACGCTAGGTTACTGGATTGCACGGCAGATGAAGCGTGCTCTGAGAGTCTGGAGAGTATAAAAATTTGAAATTGTTCTGTAAGTTGCTAGCTTCCCCAAATTCGGGCCAACGATCTTATGAATTTATTGAAAAATTGAGGAGGGAATACTACTTGACGCTGGTACGCTTCCAGAAAATTTCTTGGCTGTTAAAAGCAATCATATTGGATCAGGGAGATTGGAAGTAGTTTTCCGGAAAATTTAATATTTCTTCAAATTTTTATTCCGGAGTTGAAAAATTTAAAATTGGAAAAATAACCGTAAGGGATCGACGAATAAATCGAATGAAAAATATTGTTGGAAAAAAGTAACCCCTTAATTTACAAGGAGTGCTAAAGGATGGAAATCATAAAATTTCCACTTTCTAGAAAATCGATTAGGAAAAATTCGAAAAAAATTGATTTTCAACTTTTCAACATTTCAAATTGAATTTTATCAGAATAATAATTTATCAATCGAATGATATCAAAACCTTAAGGGGTTGTCCCAAAATTTTTATTTTAAAAAAGACGTCAAAAATTTTTTTCATGGGTTGATTTCTGAATATTTTTTTCCCTCAGATTATTACCAAAACCTTGAAAAAGAATTCTGCATCAATTGATGTCCCGTGAAGGGTTAAAATTAACCCTTAGAAGGGGATGGTTCCAATTTGAAATTAAGATGGTAAAGGGTTGAAGATCTTTATTTTCTTAAATTGCTTCGGAGATCCTTTGATTTTTCGGAATTTTTGAGAAAAAAAAATTTTCTGATGGAGTTACGAGCTTTCAAAAAATATTTGATTTTCCTTAGATAATTCTCGCTTCTGTTTGACCAAAATTTCTAAATGAAATATTTATGAAAAAAAACTTCACCCATTTTGGTTGTAAGTTTTTGCTGAATACTTGAGGAGGTAAACTTAAAACTAATTTCCGGATTTTGGGAAAAAAAATTCTCTGAACGAGTTATGAGCTTTAAGAAATTCCTGATTTTCTCAAACAATTTCCAATTCATTTTCTTGCTCGTTTTTTATTAAAATTTGAAAATTGCATTTTTTAACAAAAAAAATTGCTCGATTTGGCTGAAATTTTTTTCCTGAATACTTGAGGAGGTAAACTTAAAACTAATTTCAAGATTTTGAAAAAAAAAATGTTTTGAGCGAGTTACAAGCTTTTGAACAATGCATGATTTTCGTTAGGAATATTCAGGTAATTTTCGTTCTTTTCTTTTTGAACAAAAATTCTAATTATACTCGATGAAGTAAGTAAGCAACTAGTTTCAGCGTTTGGCAAAAAAAAATCCTAAGAATTATGAGCTTTTAAATTATGAGCTAATTTGTATCTCCTTCTTTTGATCAAAAATTTTAAATAACATTTTTCTTAACGAAAATTGGTTCAATTGGGATGAAAGTTATTCTGGGATACTTGATGAGACAGACTTATTTCAGCATTTTACCAAAAAAATTGTTTGAACGAGGTATGAGCTTTCATGCGAATTTTTCTTTACTAAATGTTTGCTTTCTCTTAACCAAAATTTCTAAACGAAATTTTATTTTATAAAAAAACTTGCTGGATTTGGTTGAATAATTTTTTCTGAACCGTCGATGAGGTAAACTTAAAACCAATTTTTGGATATTGAAAAGAAAAAATTATTTGAACGAGTTACGAGCTTTTAAAAAATCTTCGGTAAATTTGAGCTCTTTTCTGGATCAAATTTTCTAAACGAAATTTTTCTTTTAATTTGATTGAAACATTTTTTCTGAATACTTTATGAAGTAAACTAAAAACTAATTTCCGGATTTTGGGGAAAGTTTTTTTCTAAAGGAGTTACGAGCTTTCAAAGAATGAATGATTTTCCTTAACAATCTTCAGTTAATTTCTTCCATTTTTTGATCAAATTTGTTAAAGAAAATTCACTCGATTTAGGTGAAAGCTTTTTCTGAACACTTAATGAGGTAAACTAAAAAGTAATTTTAGAATTTTGGCGAAAAAAAAATTCTGAAGGAGTTTAGGAGCTTTCACAAATATGTGATTTTCCTTTTTGTTTATTTTTTTTGTTTTTGACCAATAATTTTTAATTAATTTTTTTTAAAAAAAAACTTACTCGATTTGGCTGCAAGTTTTTCTCAGAATACTTTATAGGGGAAATAAAATTTTCGAACCAGTTATAGATTTTGAAAAGTAAATCAATTTTTTCTTAGATTCGATATACTTGTCTTTCGGTATTTAAACCCCTAAAAAAATTATAAGGGTTAGTTTTCTCGGAACATTTATTTAACACCATCTGTTCTCCTATTATTTAGGAATATTTTCCCATCATTACATTTTTTTGATTGCTAACAAAATTCTCGAGTAAAAGGTGTGCAGTGGGATTTAAGGGGATGGTTTATTCCACGCAAACTTGAGAAATATTGAGGTCGATTTTCATTAAAAATTTGGCAAATCAAATGGCTCAATTTCTAAATAATTTAATTAAAAAATCAATTTTTTTTGGAATAAAAACCGACGCAATTTATCGAATTTTTTACACCGTCTTGAGGAAAATTTCAATTCCTAGAAAATTCTATTAAGAAATCAGAAATTCTGATTATGGGAAATGAAACCTATAGGTCTATAGAGGAAATTATAAAATAAACTTTTTCAAAAAATCGGCCCTCTGATTTTACAGGGCTCGATATAATGAGAACAGGGAAAAAACCGTAACTTTTGAGAAATACGGTGATAAATTCCCAAAAAATTTAAAATTTAAAATTTTCGAATTGGATCCAAGTAGAGGATAACTAAGGTGATCTATCAATACCCTAAGTTTATGGAGTCCTTTCACAACTTCCATTTTTAAAGTCTGACCAAAGTTCGGATTGTAAACTTTTGTAATTTATTTCTACTTTTCCGAGTTTTAATTTAAATAAAACATGGAAGTTACCCTAGATGATTCCCAAAAATCATACCTGTTTATCTTTTACAATTCTCTTTATTTCGAATTTTTCTTTTCGATTTTCCCGATTTTTATAACAGAAATTGTTCATTCGATTTACATGATGTTTTTCTGTTATTTCCCATTTTTTTTAGATATATTTTCCATACATTGCAAAAGATGAATAAAAATAATCATCAAACCGATTGCGATATCACCATTTGTGTCGTGTATTCGCTTCATTGCCACTTTGCACTTAATAGACATTTTTACAATGTTAAGCGATAGATGTCAGATATAAATGAGAGGGTAGAGGGGGTAGGTATTTTCTAGCATCTTATTATTGCAATTGTTCTGGATCGTAATTGAGTATTATCGAGATTGGTAATATAGTTAGCAACAACTATACTGTATCAATTCAATAGTTGTAAGTGCTAAATTGATTGCTCTTTTTATAGTTTTAGGAAATTCAATCAAAAATATTACGATTTCTTTGTAGCGACGAATCATGATAATTTTTTGTCTAACTTAAATGGGAGATTGAGCTTAATTATAAGAAAAACAGCATTTCTTTTTAACTAATTTTTTTTAAATGGCTTTTAAGCTTTAAATTTTAGATGGGAAAATTTGATAATTTTAGGAAATTTCGGAGATTTTTTGAAAATCAGAATTATTTGCATAATTAGATCTTTTTAATAGAAATTCGTAAATTAAAGCTTTCCTTGAGCTTTAATGGTTTGGGAAGCTTTTGCGAAAATTTCAAATTTAATAAATCGGATTAAAATTTGATTCCAAATTATATAAAATCAACTTCTAATTTTAAGCTTTCAAAAAGCTTTCAAGATGTTTTGGGAAAGCTTCAAATTTTGTTAAAGGATCGTTATCTAGATAGAAAATACGTTTCAAAACAAACGTAATTATTATCGTAACTTAAAGCTTTCCTTGAGCTTAAATGGTTTGGGAAGCTTTTGCGAAAATTTCAAATTTAATAAATCGGATTAAAATTTGATTCCCAATTATATAAAATCAACTTCAAATTTTAAGCTTTCAAAAGCTTTCAAAAAGCTTTCAGAAAGCTTTCAAGATGTTTTGGGAAAGCTTCAAATTTTATTAAAGGATCGTTATCTAGATAGAAAATATGTTTCGAAACGTATACAATTATAATCGTAACCTTAAGCTTTCCTTGAGCTTTAATGGTTTGGGGAGCTTTTGCGATAATTTCATAGACAATTTTAATTTATTTTTGTTAATTTGTGAATATTTATTTGATTAATCAATTATTTTAATAAAATTAAGCTCACCTTCAAAAACAGTAAGTGTTGCATCGGCCGTAACGGCATCGGCCACCCCATTTTCCGCAACACATTCGTACGGTGCATCATCCCGTCCAGCCCGAACCGGTTCGATTCTCAAAAACGACAAACCATTAATGTCCGTGACGGTATATCGACTTTGGGCACCTGATACCACCGGCAAAGAAAGTAAATCATCAATTTTTAAATTGATAAAATATTGAAATTGATATTTTTCCCCCCAACCCCATTCAACGTACCTGATACTTTTTTACCATTCTTTCGCCATACAATCACTGGTGGTGGGTCACCGCGAGCCGAACAGAAAAAACTAGCAACACCACCGACACGAACGGCTTGATTAGTTGGCCGTTGGACGATTTCCGGTGGATCTGTAATTAAAAAAAATAAAAATAAAAAAAAATGCGAAGAAATGGTTGAAACTAAAAATTAATTAAAAAATGTAAATTCCTGATGGTTCGATTTTTTAAAATTTTTTTTTTTTTTGGTTAAAAGGTCGATTTATTGTGGTGGGAAAACTCATTCCAATCATTCCTACCAAAACCTGAAAAAAAACTATATTTCCAATCTCCCGAAAATAGGATATCGCGGTTGGGTTTTTTTTGGGAATTTGGTATCAACGAAAAAAAAACTACTGCAATCCATCCCCCAACCAGGACGAAAAAAATATAAATATTCGAAATTCTCTGCAATCGAATCTCGATTATCTTCCACTAACAATCAGGGAAAATATTTGCTATTTGTATCCTTTGATTTATGCTAAAATATACCGGATATACTCGATATACAATTCGATATATTAAAATGATCAGGAAAAATTAAGGACGATTTCTCAGGGAAAATATACCTATTCTGAATTACGGAAATTAATTAAATGAAAATGGGAAATGGAACATATTTTATCTATTAAAATCTATCCAATTTTCCCCAATAGTTTCCCAACCAGATTTTTTATTTAAAAAAAAACCACGCCCCACTAGGTGGCCTAAAAAAATATAAATTAATATTCAATTGAAAATAAAAAATAAATATTTCCTTTTTATTTAAAATAGAATACGAAAATTTATTTTGTTTTTATAAAATAAAAATTATTTAAAATATTTTTTTTAAAAAATTGAGATTTTTCATATTTTTTCCACCAAACCAAACGTGCAAAATGATATGCGAAAGTATTCGTTATTTAATTAAATAAAAGTTCAATCAAATTGATAAAATAAATAGATAAATATCAAAATTCATAAAAAAATCTCCTTTTTTTAGAAAAATAAATAAACATCTGGTTTAAATCCATTTTAAAAAGATTAAATCCCCCTTTTTTTCTAAATAAAAAAAATTGAATCATCAGGACCTCCATCACCAAATCTGAAATAATAAGATAAATATTGTACCTGTTAATTGATATATTTATTTATGTAAAAACGTGTAAAAATGGAAAATTTTATTTTTATTTTCCAGGACGAAACTTACGTGTTAAATATTGTATAAATGGAAAATCCGAAAAATTTCCATCTGTAATTGTTGTTTTATGAAGTTCGTACCCAAAAGGATTGTTGGTTTAATTTCATCGAAATAACAATCGGGGTTTTATCACAATTACACAAATGTTATCATAACAATTGTTTTTTTATTATTATTTGTTTTTTTTTATTATAATTTTTGATGAATATTTTATTTATTTTTGAAAAATAGAAAAATGATAGGAATGTAATATCAGGATAAATAGGATATGTATTTGAATAATGGCATGCATCCAATAAAGGTTTAAAACAAATTATGATTTTCAAAAGTATGTCAAAATTGATATTATATATATATCATTCCATTCATACATTTCAATCAACTTAAAAATAATCGAAATAAATGTAAAATATGTTAATTTTAAACGATTTTTATTAAATGTTATAAAAAGTTATTATAAAAGTTGATTTCTGATCAACGAATGTTTGAACAAATATTCTTTGATCATAATCAAAAATAATCAAACGCTCAAAAAAGAAAATTAACTCGATTTCATTTGCAACCTTCTTGAATTTTCTTACCTTCGAAGTTTAAGGATATTTGAAGATAGCCAGGAAAATTATATTCTATCAATAATAATCTTTCTCGATTTTTATTCGAAATTGTCGAACTTTCTTAAAAATCGATTTTATCCGGAATTTTAAAAATATAATTTCTTAAATAACCCCTTAAGGAATATATATCATTAGCTCTATTAAACCGTTTCTTAAATGAATCCTAACAGAAATTTTGAAATAAAAATTTTTCCGGGAATTTTAGGTAGGTTTCTTGGGGCATTGACAATTTAATAATTTCACCCTTTGAAACCTTCACCAAAATTAGAAAATTAAATTTTTCTAAATTTCCAGAAATTAATTTGTTCATTATTTATTTGGAAACAACTCTGCGTAATTAGATTTTCCACTTTCCGAAGAAAATGTTTGGGAAATTCGGTTTTTCTTTCGAACGACCCGGAATGAAATGAAAATTACATGTAAAATAGGTAAAAATACGATCCGGATTTTCCGATAATTTTCTTTGCATCAAAAAAAAATATAATATTGCAGAAAGTTTATAAATTAGTTGAGGAAAAATATAAAAATATTAAACCTGAACTTTTCGCAAAAAAGCTCTGCGAAAACTTAAAAGCTCACAGAAAACTTTTCCCGAACCATATATTTTACGGTTTACAATTTATTTTCTATGCAAATAATGAACGAAATTTCAAATGCTCGCAAAAAAAACTTCAAAAACCTCGAAAGTTCATTGAAAGTTTAAAATTAAAATGATATTTTACATAACTTGGAATCAAATTTTTATCCGATTCATTATATTTAAAGGAAAGATACGAGTTTTTGAAGATAGCTTGTCCACACTATTAAAAGCGCAACGAAAGCTCTAAGCTTGTACTTTAATTTTTCACGTTTAAAAATATATATTCTCCATCTAAATAACGGTACTTTGACGAAATTTCAACTTTTTCCAAAATAAAACTTTAAAAATCTCGAAAGCGCACTGAAAGCTTAAAATTTTATTTTTAAATAATATCATTTTGTATAATTAGGAATCTAATTTTTATTCGTTTCATTAAATTTATATAAAATATGAAATTTTCGCTGAAAGCTTTTAATTTCTAACTTAATTTCTTACGGTTTGAAATCTATTTTCTATCAAGATGTCGGTCCTTTCCCAAAATTTCAGATTTTCCCAAAAAAAAAATGCTTAAAAATCTCCAAAGCTCATTGAAAGTATATATTTATTAAAAATTCCAGCCCGAATTGATTTTTCAAGAAAGGGCAAACAAGTACTATGATTGCCTTGAATTTAATTCAATTCAATTCATTAAAGCTTTCGCAGAGATTTTAATTTTCCATTGAGCTTTTTAACGAAAGTTTCCGATGTCATTTAAGATTATTTATTGGAAAATAAAATAGATTTGATAACGAATAAAATTATAATTTAATTAAAAGCTAATTTTTGGGAAGTTTCTGTAAGCTCATTCTGAAAATTTAAAATTTCAATGACCTTAAATTATTGAGATAAAAAATAGGTTTTAAAACGAATAAATTTAAAAACCGAAATGTAAAAATACCATTTTTTGACGTCTTTTTAAAACTAGAAACTCTTAGATAAATCTTTAAGGTTTATAATGTCATTAGCTCTAGATTTAGACATTAGACATTTCTACTCTAAAAAACTCTTTACTTAATCTATTTCCAGATTTATTCTAGATTTATTGAAGTCAGAAATTTAGTTAATATTTAATTTAATTAATTTATCAAAATTTATATTATTTATTTAGCTAATCTCATTCTTATTTTCATTATAGGAATCGGCATCGGATGGACAATCCGGTTGCTGTTATAAAAATATGGCTACGAGTTCCAGTGAATGATTTGGTATAGAAGATAAGGAAAGGAAGCAATAAAAAACATTATTTTTTGGAAAAAATTATCATTTTATTTCTCAACAGATTCTCTTTTTAGAGTCCAGGCATCCAGGCAGAAAAATGCAGTTCGGGACAAGGAATAATTAATTTTTTATGGTCCAATATAATGCTGCAAAATAAAATTCTTCTCATTTTCAAACATGTCAGTAACTCACGATTATATCTAGAAATTCAAAAAATTAGAATTCTTCATAAAAAAAAGGAAAAAATCAATAAATTTTGTAAAATAATTGAATAATAATAAAATTTAGTAAATTTAATGTTTTTATGTTTTCCATGATTTATAAAATATTTTATAAAATTGTATTGAAAAAACATATTCTAAATTAGGCAATTATTTTTATGAATTTTGTAAAACATTTTCTAAAATCCTGAACGATTTTCTAAATTTGAGAAATCATTTTCTGAAACGTACCAAACATTTTCTGGTATGAAAGAAATTTATCGTAAGCGAGTAAACAATTCGCAAATTTTGTACAAAATGGAACATTCTGTAGAACAAAAATCTTTCGAAAATATACCGTCTGAGAGTGGTAACCAAGATAATTAGTTCCACCATTATCCAAGATAGTTCTACCATTAATAATTAATTAATAGAGTAGATAATTAATTATTTCAGACTTTTCCTTTAAATATTTCCAAATAAAATTTCCGATTAGGAAAATTAGAAAGCGTGCGCTTTTTGATCATCAAAATTTATTTGTGAATAATTTATCTAATTTGTGAACTCGGTCAAATTAAACAAAACGAGCTTTAAAAGAATTACAGAATTATCCCCTATTATGAAAGAATATTTATTGTAAATTAAATGGTAGACTAGGGACCTCACTAATTTATGCTTAATTTCTGACTTTTCTTGCTCAAAAAGGACTCTAAAAGCCTCTAAAGAAGCGCTCACAGCTTTTCTTAAAAGATATTTAAAATAAGTTCAATAATTTAGGGGGGCCCTGTCACGATTTTACCTAAAGTCCCAAAGATAACTCCCCTAAAAGACTCCAAAAGAATTCCCCTAAAGAACTTCTAGCTATATTGATAGATTTTTTGAGAGTAAGATTGACATGATTTCCTCTGGTGTTGCGAATTGAAGCCAAATGAAGTTGAATTTGTTCTTCACATACAAGGAGTATGTGAAGAATATATTACATGGGAAAATTTTAGTCACTGGTAGTTTCAGAAAGCTTAGCAATTATCTAATGCTTCTAAAAACACTGACTCTTATACAATAGAATTACGAATACGCTTCCCAATCATTTTCTTTGGATCAAAAAAAAAATGTAGTGATGAACGAAGCTTCTTAATTTGCCGAACAAAAGTATCAAAACTAAACTTTTCATACAAAAGCTCCGCAAAAATTAAGAAGCTCCCGAAACCTTTATTGTCCGATAACGATCTTTCAACAAAAGTTCAAATTTTCCCAAAAAAGCGTCAATAATCTCGAAGGATCACTGAAAACTTAAAATTAAAATGTCTTTCTATAAAATTTGGAATCGAATTTTTTCCCAGTTCATTAAATTTGAATAAAATATGACATTTTCTCAGAAAGGTTATCCAAACTATTAAAAGCGCAACTAAAGCTCTATGTTTCGAAATTAATTTTTTCGTGTAAAAATATCTCTTTGCGTCTTAACGACATTTCAACTTTTAACTTAATTTTTTATGTTGTAAAATCTATTTTCTATCTAGATGATCGGCCCTTTCACGAAATTTCAATTTTCAAAAATCTCGAAATCTCATTCCATATTTCATTTAAATTTAATTAATCGGATAAAAATTAGATTCCATGTGATATAAAATGACATTTTAATTTTAAGCTTTCAATGAGCTTTCGAGCTTTTTGAAGTTTTCTTGGGGAAAATTTGAAATTTAATTAAAGAATTATTATTAGGACAAAAATAGATTTTAAAACGTAAAAAGTTAGGTTCGGTAAGTAAAGCTTTATGGGAGCTTTCAAGTTTTTGAATAGCTTTTGTAAGAAAATTTCAAATTTGATATTTTTGTATTTTTCTTCAACTAATTTATAAACTTTCTGCATCATTACATTTTTTGGATCCGAAGAAAATTTTCGGGAAATCCTGATCAAATGTCTTGATGTCCGATATTCAAATTTCTCGGTGCGAGCACACACGAATTTTAGATTTTTCGTAGATAAATTTCGACTTTTCGGAAATTGTTAATTTTTACCTAAATAGCAACTCTCTGCGTTTTTACATTTTATTCAGTTTATACATTTAATTAACAGAAATCTCTAAGAATGACTAAAAATGTCGTCTAAGAAAGTATTGAGAAAATATACTTATTTGTTCAAGAAACAATTAAAAGTAAAACCGAAAACTACCTCATACTCTCAGCTTTTCTAAGATTAAGACTGTTCTTGAAAAGATCATCCGTAAGATATATTAGGACAAAATAATTGATGAAATAAAAGAAATTAAAATTGGCAAGACAATTTACCAAAAAATAGATAAATTTTCTGCAAAATATTGTCTTCAAAACTAGCTAAAGAAAACCTTATGAACTGAAATTTGATAACCTAACGGCCTCAATTTTGTACTCATCGTCCACTTGGGATGGAAATGGAGAAAGAATACATGAGATATAGACAAAGAGACGTACAAAAAGTTTATTTCCATCAATTTGCCTGATAAAACAAAACATCAAAATAAAAATATTCAACTGAATACTGAATTTAATATTTCTTAGAAGGATGACTAAAATATCCCTTAAATAATCCGTTTAATTTATTTATTTATGGAAAATTCAATAATGTGTTTGATGATGACCTACATCAATATACACAATTTTATTGAATACTTGAAAGTAGAAAACTCTTCAATTCCCATTTCTTGGAAAGGTTTATTTGATTTGAAATTTGATATTTAATTTCATGTTTTTCACGAGAAGTAGAATTTTTTCAACGAAATATTTTTATTTTCAATCAACCATCCTTAAATTACATTAAATTCAATAAATGCTCATTGGTTTCAACTACTATATTTCCTTTCAAGACGACAAGATATTAAAGCATTTAAATTGTAAGATACATTTTCTAATAGAAGAACATTAAAAATAAGAATAAAGTAAGAAACTTTCGACCCTTTCAAATCAATCTTTATGTAAGAAAATCGAAACATCTCCATAAAGGACCTCATATTCATATCAAACAAGTATTCCATTCCAATCTAACTGAATAGTAAACTGAGACGGAGGGTGAATGTTCTGGGACGTATCGATGGGACATGCCTCCTCCTAGTCCAATACTTCAAACGGAAAATGTTGTTTACCGTTTTGAGAAGAAAAACATATGCAACCGATATTTGTTTTTGATAGTTATCTTCCTTTAAAATTGTAGTACATAAACTTTAAGAAATGTAAGATAAGAGGGAAGGATCACAAATTTCTTTGGGGGTCATTTTGTTGGAAAAGGGACCTCAACTTTTGAATCTTCCCTATATCAATATATTATTGATTTCTACTATCAATGACACAACATTGAAACTATAAATTTGATTTGACAACCATTAAAAAGCGAATAGGATAACTTTTACCCGACCCAGTAAAATAGGAAATGAAGTTTTTCTCAATTAAATTATCTGTTTCGAGAAAATTTCATATTGGGGAATGGGAATTTTTAAGCTTATTTGAAATGAAATGATAGAAAAGAAAAACTCCTTCGATACTAGGAAATGGTTTGAATGGTAAAGATCTATTCGAAGGATATTATTTTTTTTTATTTGGTTGCCCTTTAAAATATATAGCCTAAACCTACCGATGACATTTACTTAGATGTTGAAATATATTCACATAAATTCTCGGAATGTCTCGGAATATTGGGGGTATTAAAAAGGTTTTTATATTTTCTTGTAATTTAAATTCGATCGTTAAACTAGATAAAAAGTCAAATTGAATTAAAATATTCATTACATTTGTAACCTACTTACAGAACTACCCCCTTATTTCTTTATAATCTTGTTAGATGGAATAAATAATTTTATTAGATAAATGGCAAAAAATACAAAAAATAATAATTATTTATAGTCAGGAAATGTAATAAAAAATACCCGAATAGTTTTGAACAGTCAGAGAAGTCGAAGTAAATTCAGGAAAAATTCGGTGGATCGGTAACGCTTAGAGAAAATTCGATAAAAAATTCGGAATAAATTCGGAAAACATCGGAATAATTATTAAGATTTTAAATTCTCATTGAAATGTTTTCTAAAAGCCTTCTCAATCCAAAGCTCAAAAAAAGCTCTATGTTTCGAACTAAATTTTTACGCTTTAAATTTTTTTTATTCAAATTCTTTCTATCGGTTTTCTCACGAAATTTCAAATTTTCCCAAAAAAAAAAAGCTCCAAAAATTTCGAAAGCTTATATTTCTTCAAAATTTGAGGCCTTCATTTGACCGGGAAATACAGAGTTATCAGGTGAAACTTAAAGCTAATTTCAGGGTTTCGGGAAAAATAATTTCATTAACTCTCTTCTAAATTTATCAATCAATTTTCTGGTTGTTTTTTGGCCATAAATTTCGAATTAAATTTTCATCAAGAAAATTTAATTGGATTTGACTGAACATTTTTTTTTAAAAATATGGGGACTTTTGAAAACAAAATTTTTTTTGGTGACTTTGGTGACACTTGAGAAGATCGAGGTTTTTAAATTCAATTTCATCAAAAAATTTTTATTCGATTTGGCTGAAATTTTCTTCCCGAGAGAGACTCCATACCGATACATAAACGTTTCTGATTGATTAGGAACCCAAGAAAATACAGACCAAAGAAAAGCTAGAAATAACACAAAGCTTTACAAGAAATTTTCTACAATAAAAAAAAATTATTTATAGTAGAAAAGGAGCCCTAAAAAATTCGATTTCAAATTTCTGAGCTTCTCAAACAATTTCGAAGCTCACAAAAATACTCGAAGTGTCTAAGGACAAGTCGATTAGCTCCAAAATAATGCCGGAGATTTTATAAAAAAATAATCCATGTGGGGAAGGAAATGATATTTCTCCGAGCTCTCACCAATATAAACTTTAAAAGAAAAGCTTCAAGGAAAATGAAAGCCCAAGCTTTTCTAGCCAAAAATCCGATTTTTAAAAATTTTTAAATTTGGCGAAATGTCCCGATTTTCATGAAAATTGAAAAATTCAGTATTGAGAAAATTTGGTGAATAAAGGCCCTGAGTACGAACTCATGTAGCCCAGCCCTGATGGTAATTTCTTAATGGGTTTTTACCTGAAATGACAGTTCTAATCATTAACATTATAAGACGTATTTGGTCCAATTGGGGCACAGAGCCAACTTTGTGAGCAGTAGCCTCGTAAATATATTTTTGTATTTTTTTAAAGGCCCTCAATACGAATTCATGTAGCCCAGCCCTGACGGCAATTTCTTAATGGATTTCTATCTGAAATGATAGGTTTAATCCGAATCCTAATTAACACTATAAGACGAACTTGAAAAAATGTCGGAAATTAAAATTTTGGAATTTTGTAGAATTCTAAACAAGAAATTTCGCGTTTTCAAAATATTGCATTTTGGAGAAATGTTCCGATTTTGATGATTTTTCAAACTTTGATGACAATTTTTGGAAATTTGAAAAAATTTCGGGGAATGAGATTCTTTTATTTACAAAAAAAAATTGTTGGAATTTTCCAACCCAGAAACCCAATTTCATTCAGTTTTTTATCTTATTCGGAGAATCGCACTTCGGAGGGGTTGTAAATTCAAGCAGAGCGAGTATGGAATATACAATCGCCTCAAAATTTTGTTTTAAAGGTCGAAAGTTTCGGGGAAAAAAATTTTAGACCTAGTTGTGAGCTTGAGAAAATTATTCATTTTTTTTTCTAAATGTACGAATCAATTTCCTGGTAGATTTTGATCATTAATTATGTCGGCCTGGGTCTCGAAAACGAATTGTTTCCAAAATCTTTAAGAAAATATTAAAAATTGTCTTGAAATTACTGAAAGCTTCCGAAAAAAATATATCCTGTAATCCGAGAACATTCTAAACATACATTGTAGGGTCTCGTCTCCAACCCAGTGACCACCACTGTATATATAAATTGTAAATAATACTAACCAAAATGACATATAAAATAAACTGTCGTAGAGTACGACTGATCTCATTACGATTCGCTAAAAGTTTACATATTTCTTTTCCTGATATTCAAGTGCAACATTAGATAATATTGACTTAGTCTTTGGCAATTATAGTCTTCTTAGGGGATCGCACTGATATCTAAATCTTCGTGGATTTTCACCAAAACCTTCTGTTTTGCTTATTTTGGGGGTTTCATAGGAGATATAGGGTGGGAGGAATCTCTCTCTATATAATTGGAAACCAATCCGGAATACTTAGAATTTGGTACCGTCTTAGCTATACGTATTTACAATCGATTTTTATGTAAAATATATGTAGAAATCTTAATCTAAAAATGAGTCATATTGTCTCCTTTTTAATAAGAATAAAATAAAAAGAAAAACATAGACTCAACTAGAATGATTGACAGAATGCCTGACATATTCGTATTACTTATTATGGATAAATAAAATACAAAAGAATCCTTTCGGAATATAACCGAATATTATCAGTCGCTTATCTTTAAGGTAGGGCCCTACAATCATAAAGGTGTGAAATCGCAAACAACAACAATGTTTGAAAAAAAAACCACCGCAAATATTTCCAAATAAATTCACTCTTTCTTATAGAGGTAGGCCGACTTTGAATTCATCTTTCATCTTATCGTCTCTAAATACCTTTTTAAACGAGTGAATGGAATTTCACTACCTTAAGGATTATCTTTGGATTGGGTATGGGGGTCCTCCTACACATGGATAGAAAACCGTTAAAAATACCAAACATTTTTTTTCCTGGTTTTAGACCCCACCTATTCGCCATTAAATTCGCGTGGTTGCGTGAAACCGATGGAGATCAACGTAGAAATATTTTTTTTTCCTTATCAAAATGTAATATTAAAAAAAAAACCTTTTTTATCCAGGACTTCTACTTATTAGCGAGCGTAGAAATTTAACCAACGAAATTATAGAGTAATTTGATATTCATTTGGTTGAATTTCCTCGGTTACCACTGTATTATCACCCTAAAGGTATATAAAGCCCCATCAATATAACTCGTACATCATAACTCTCTAATGTTAAGACTAGACACGCAGTTGGATACAATTTATTTCCTTATCTAAATATACACCTGAGTTACAGAGTCTATAATATAGATATGGAAGAAACATTGTGTCTAAAATACCATAAAAATACTTGGTATATACCTGAAATAAGTATTTAGGCAATAACATAAGGATATTCAGAAAAAAAGCTTCGGTTTTATTGTAGGCTCTTTATCTGTATATAATATTCATATTGGATAGGAAGGAGAGTATTGGGTTGCTGTGGGTAGACAAGCCAGGAAGGTATTTCGCACTACCTAAAGCCATTATCATTCTTTTGTTGTAGAATTTCTTTTTCTTACGAAAACATTACAAAATTTCTGAAATTTTTACTGAATCAAAATGAATAATGGACAATATTGAAGGATTCACTCGGAAGTGATTTTAATAAAAAAATTTTCGATTTTCTAAAAATTAAAAAAAATTAAATTTTGGTGTCCTATTAATGAAATTTTCTGATTACACCCATACCTTGTTTTACGGCCAATATATATTATTATTGGTCGAGCGAAATGTCGGATAACAAATAATTTATTTTGATAGAACCAATATAAATTCAATAGGACCATTCTCTATAACCCCGGAATTTTCCGAACATTTTCTTCGGGACTTGGAAAATCTAATTAAACAGAATTGTTGCTTAATGAATAATAAACAAACTAATTTTTCAAAATTTTGAAAAAATTAACCCTCGAATTTTGGTGATAATTTTCAATTTTTTTTCAAAAAAATGTCTATTAGTGGCAAATTTTATATTTTAAATATAATTTCGAACTATTTAGGGGATGGTTTTATAGAGCTAACGATATAAAAGCCTTAAGGGGTTGTCTTACAAGTTATATTTTTAAAATTTCGTCTAAAATTGATTTTTGAGAAATAAAAATGTTTTTGCAAAATCTACGATTTCGCTTGTAATCTACTTTATTTCCCGATGAATTTTCTAAACATTTTTCTTAAGATTTGGGAAATCTTATTACGCAAAATTGTTGCCAAATGAAAAACGAACAAACCAATTTTTCGAAATAAACAAAAAAAATAACCCCCGATTATTGGCAAGGGTATCCGTCTGTCCATCGAAATATCTAAATCGCCGTATGTCAATAATATTCTTACAATTACATGGAAAATTTAAAATTTCGAAATTTCAATTACGGACAATTTTTAGGAATGGTTAAAACACCTAATGACTTAATTTTAAAATTTCGTCAAAAATCGAATTTTAAAAAATAAAAATGTGTTTGCAAAATCTGCGATTTTGCTTGTAATCTCCCTTAATTTTCGGACCACTCTGCATAAATACGGATTTGATTTGGGACTTGGAAAATCTAATCATGCAGTTGGTCAAATGAAAAACGATCAAACTAACTTCTTAAAATTTTTTAAAAATAAACCCCTGAATTTTGGCGGGGGCTTAAGTCAGGCGATGTTTTTAAAATCGCCACTTTTAAAAAAATGTCGATTACATGGTGAAAATGATTAAATATTAAAATTTGAATGACTGCCAATTTAAGGGGTGGTTTTATAGAAATAATTACAAAACAACCTTAAGGGGTTACCTAACAAGTAATATTTTTAAAAATTTTGTCAAAAATCGATTTAAAAAAAATGAAAATCTATTTGCAAAATTTATGATTTTGCTTGTAATCTTCTTTATTTTTCGGACCACTCTTCTGCATAAATACGGATTTTCTTTGGGACGTGGAAAAACTAATTATGCAGAATTATTGCCAAATGAATAACCAACAAACCAATTTTTCAAAATTTTTTAAAAATAAACCCCTGAATTTTGGCGGGGGGTTAAGTCGGGCGATGTTTTTAAAATCGCCCTATATAAATATTTAAACTTATACATACCTCATCGGTTTAAATAGAGCCTGCATAT
>JANTOP010004896.1:0-17218 GCA_027564815.1 Symmerus nobilis
TCATAAAAAAAAAAAAAAAAAAAAAAAAAAAAATATCACGTAAATTCAATCAATCGGATAAAAATTAGATTCCAAAATATGTAAAAATTACATTTTAATTTTGAGCTTCTAATGAGCTTTTGGGAAATTCGTAATTTTGTTTAAGTTCCGTTATTTTGACCGAAAAAAGATTTTAAAAAATAAACAATTATGTTCGAAATTTAAAGCTTTCTTTGAGCTTACTATGGTTTGAGACAGATTTTGGGGAAAATCTTATATTTTTACTAAATATAATGAATCGAATTAAAATTGGATTCTAAATTATATATTAATATACATTTTATTATTATATATATATACATTTTAATTTGGAGCTGCTTTCAATGAACTTTCGAGATTGTTGAAGCTTCATCTTCGAATATCGTTAAGGAACATTTATTTGGATAGCAAAAAGATTTTAAAGCGTTTAAAATTAGGTACGAAACTTTTTCATTAAGCTTTTAAAAGTTTGAATAAGCTTTCCTCGAAAATTGGGTTAATAATTTACATTTAATGAACCGCAAAAAAATTCGATTCCAACTGATATAGAAACACATTTCAGTTTTAAGTTTTCAATAAGCTATCAAAATTTTCGAAGCTTTTTTCCGAAAATTTGAAATTTGGTTAAAGCATCGTTATCTGGGTAGAAAATAGATTTTATAACGGAAATAATAAGGTGCGGAAAATAAAGCTTTCTGGGAGCTTTTAAGTTTTCGTAGAGCTTTTATATGAAAAGTTTAGTTTTGAAATTTTTCTATTTTTCCTGAACTAATTTATAAACTATCTGCATCATTACATTTTTTTGGATCCGAAGAAAATTATCAGGAAATCCGGTTCATATATCGCGATGTCCAGAAATTTCAACTTTTCCGAAATTTGCCAATTTTTACCTAATTGTCAAAGCAACTTTCTGCGTTTTTGCATATTTTTCCGGCCGAAGAATATATTCGGCATGCACTAGTAATAGCAATATAACCATAAGGCTGTAACATTTTGTTAAGGGGTCATAAAATTCTGCACATCTTACGGAGATGTTGACCGCACGCCACTGAGGCCATATATATATAAGGCCGTAAAATGGTAAATAATACAGTTACAATTAAAAACTTTGAATGAGCTTTTGGAACTTTCTTAAAGCTCTTTCAGAAAATATTCAATTTCACTTATTTTAAATTATTAGGATGGAAAATAAATTTCAAAGTGTATAAACTCTTATCCGATACGATATCCCCACGTCGATGGATGGATGGATGAATGGATAGATCTTAGAAAATAAGACTTCAAGTACCACATATCTTTCACTGATCGGAAAAGTTCCAGATAGGTGGATCATAGGCCAGATTTCGAGACATTTTTTGTAGCACATCTTCTTCCCCCCGCATAATTCAATCTAAAGTTGATAAAAAAATTAGTCAAATGATTCAAAATAATTAAATTAAATAATTCTGTGAATTCTGCGCACTATACTGCACGCCACTACTGCTTTGCAATGAGCTTTGTCAACTCTTCTACGAGTTTACTTAGCCAACATATAATTTTGGATAAAAGAAAATTACTTTTACACAAAAATAATAAAATAAACTACGGAAATTGGAAATTACTTGAAAGAAACTACTTGAAACCCTTTGAGGGGATAAAAGAAGTCAAATTAAAAAAAAAAATTATCTATCATAGTCATTTCAAGCTTTACCACACATGAATTCACTGCAATTTCAATATTCTCAAAACTTAACATTGTAATTGGGCCTTAAGGCGTCTTCTCACTTTACAATTTTCAAAATATCGATTTTTTTTACATTTTTCGAAAGTATCCAAAAATATCATACTAAAATTTTATGAAGATCAGAAGAGTCTACAGCCTGTCCATGCCAAAGTTACCCCCTCTGGTCCCGACCCCTTTAATTCCCGACGCCTTGTTGATAAAATTCTCAATACGAGTACTACTGAACCGATACCGATGAAATTTTAACCATATATTCTTTACAACTGTAGCTATAGCGCATATTAAGGATTTTTTTAAATTTTGATATTTACTATTTATTTAATTTTTTTTTGCCAAAAACCGTGAAAAAGAAACACGTTTTTTTTTTGTTTTTTCAAAAAATTTCTGCCATTTTGTTATTCATTATCAAATATCGTATGATATGCGCGCTATAGCCATTAACATACTGAATCTAAAACCTTTTGGCTTTTCTGTTTCTGATGATCCATCTCCGAGATTTCATCAACAGCGCGGACCTACCATTTCTTAAGGACATTTTTTAAACTCCCATTTCCGTGTATAAATAGTGACTTAAATAAAGAAAACAAATTTTTGTCGAAAGTGTATCTATAATATTAAACCTATCAAAAAAATTCATGAAAATAGCATTTTTTTAGCGTCTAAAGCGAGAAGACCTCTTAAATGCATAATAGGAGATTATAGCCTACGATGGTGGTAATTGCACGGAATATTAGTCGATTGCCATAATATTCTATAACAATCCGAGATAAATATACGGCAAAAAACCAGGGCCCGGTTTAAATATTTCGTGGCCCTAATGTGGTACGGATAGTCCATGATAACTCTAACTTAAAGATATAAATGTAATTATAAGCTTACCCATTTCGCATTCCAAGCTGTATAAGTTGATTCTTGGGTGACCATTTTATAAGTTGATGATATAAGAATAACGACCATAATAATAGGACCTATGTAACGCCATGTCATTTGCCAATAGGGACCAGGCTTAACTCCGGTCATTTGAACGATATCTGAAGTGAACCTTTCTCAATTAAAATAAACTGTTAAAATATCTGTCTTTGTGATTGACAATATATGCAATACCGTTCGTGTCCATATACATAAATCACAGCAATCATTTCCATCAAAGCAATGATAACTAGGCCTGTATTAACCGCAAACGAATCAAATAATTGTAGCCAATATTCACCCGCACCGGTACAAAATATTAGGCCAATGAAAAAACACGAAACGCAAACCAAACCTGGGTTGGAAAGAAAATTTCCGAGAAATAAATTCAAATAAAAGAGAATTCCATTCGCAACCATATGCATATAATAAGATTTAAACTTAGAATCTACAACTAACCTGTAACATATTGTTTTCGAAACCTTTTAAATATATCAATATCAAAGAGAGTGCATAACATTCCTTCAAGGAGCCCGATTTGCGATCCTAAACCTAATGATAATAGCATAGTGAAGAATAGTACTGACCAAAATTGAGCACCAGGCAATTGAACAATTGCTTCCGTAAAAACAATGAATGCTAACCCAGTTCCTTCGGCTGCTTCATTCAATAATTTTGCTAAGCTGCAATCTTTCTTCAAATCACCGATTTCATTACAATCGTCCGTACAATTTATAAACAAATTATCCATTACACCTTGATAGTCGTCCGATATGTTCAGTTTAGGGATTCGATAATCCCCTTCCAGTATTAATTTATTACTGGAAAAGAAAATGAATGGAAAAATTTAATAGTCTTTTCTGGAGATTAAATTTGGTCATTCGCCAATACTTTTCAAAACATTTCTCCGAATCGATAGTCGCTTTATTGCCTAATATAGCGAACACAACCACGCTAGCATATATTGCCGTAAATGCATTACAAAACGAGACCAATAAAACATCTCGAACACAATTATTCTTCGGATTATTATAACTGCCAAATGCAATTAACGATCCAAATGCCAAACCGAATGAATAGAATACTTGGGTAGCCGCTTCTAACCAGACATTCGGATCCTTTAATTTGTCCATTTGCGGTGTATACAAGTGGATTAAACCTTCGCCGGAACCCCGTAACGTAATTCCACGTACAAAAAATATCGTCAACACAACATACGGGAATAGTGATGTAAAATACACAACTCTTCCCGAACTTTGGATACCTTTCATCACAATGAAAAATACAATTGTCCAGGCAAGCATCAGACATAATACAATCCACCATTTTAGGCCATCAAAATCGTCTATTGTTGGCGATGCGTCCAATGTTGTACGATACCAAAAATATGACGTGTTAGATTTACATTCGGCTATAGCTTGGACGGTATCATTTGGACACTTTGACCATGGTAGTTCCGGCTAAAATATAAAGTAAAAATGTAATATCATTTTCTTTTTATTTTTAGCTTTTAAATTCAATTACCCGAAAACTATTAAATAAATAGAAAAAACACCATGTAATGATTACATTGTAGTAGAGAGCAACGAACAGTGTCACCAAACATGATGATATTCCTATACCGCCAAGCCACGGATGTATCGTATTCCATACGCCTAATGAGCCGAGACGAAATTTTTGACCAATACCCAATTCAATTAGAAACAATGGTATCCCTTCGAGTATTAACATTAACATGTATGGCAATAAAAATGCACCTAAAATGAGACGGGGATGAGAAGTTAACATTAGACATAAAAAAATATTAACCCCCAGGGCCAGCAATTTTCTATATACTCGAGATTATTTACTAAGAAAATTTATTGTATAGATATGTATGCATGTTATACATATAATTATAAACTCAGATCCTTATCAGCACCATCAGGATTTAATAAGAAAAGGCAAGTACATTATATGCAATTGCCGGCCCTGAATTATACTAAATCTGTAAATTGATTAATTCATTTTATTATCGTTTTTTCAAGTGAAATTACAAATTCGATATCTGGCATCGATAAATTCACACTCATTCATCGATTATTTTTAGTTTACATGTTTTGATTATCAGTTCCATCATTCAGTTTAATCAGAGAACTAACATTGCGTGATGAAATCCATTTTATTATCACTTTTACATGGTCGGTTGTGTACTGTTATAATATTATTATGCAAATTTCTATTTATGTTCCTTTATGAATCCCAATCGGCTAGAAATGAATGTACTTATTCTACAATAATAGACAGATTCTCGTTGATGACATCCAAGGAAACCATTGCCATAAAAATGTTTCCTAGAATCGAATGCTAATTGAATTTCTTGTTATGCAATAAATTCAAAATTCCTAACAAATTATCTGTATTTGTCACTCAAGTCAGTACGGTGAGAGATCGAATAAATCGAAATTAAATTTGGTGTCAAACAGTTGTTCGAGAAACGATATAAAATGAGAACCACAAGAAGTAGTAAGTACAAATTTTTGAATTTGTCCAAAGCAGGGATTTTCAAACTCCGGCCCGCGAGCATCTCCAATCAAGCAAACAATCTATACAGTGCATCGGCTACATCCTTCAAATACATTCAACCAATTACATTGTCCCTAAATTATATACTAAAATTGTTAACAACGTTTCCCTGGATACTGTCTCATCAACCACATATATTGATTATTCAGTATATTCTAGATCTGCCGAAGAGAAATCGGTAGACTTTGAAGAGATTACATCACGATAGAGAATAGCGAAGGAGGAGATTATGAAGCGGAGAGAACAGTAACATCAGTAAATCCAATTGTAAGGAATAATTGATCATAATTCGTATATTTTTTCTTTGTTTTAGGAAAATCGAACGTTCGTGCAGAGAAGCGTTGTGGTTTCCGATCAAATCAAAAATGATGAAGATTTAGATCAAATCCGGATGTGTGATTCGAAAACGGATATGTTCGTATTACAACCGGAACGGTTAAATTCAACAAGCTCATTGAAGGTACGAAGGTTATTAGTTAAATTTGATTAATTTTGGAAATTTATTTGTGTTGTAGGGAGAGCTGACTAATTGCCATTCATCCGGATGTAAGCGTATAGTAATTTGATTCTGTTGGTGGTCGATACTCTATGTCCGTGCGGGACGAAACAAATTATATCGAACCGTAAGAAAATGGATCGGGCAGAGGTAAATATGTTAAATATAGGATTATCATAGGGTATGTGTTTGTGTAATGTCAGTCTTTATGACCTAAAAAAGATCGATTTAATTTATTATTAATTAAGGGTGATAGGTGAGCAATTTTCAGTTAGAAAAAATAGGATGAACCATGATTTTCTATTGAAATTGTCATTTTATTGCTCTTTTTTTGATTAACATTTTTTAATGAAATTTTTATTGAAAAAAAAAATCACTCGATTTGGCTGAAAAATTTTTCTTGAATACTGGACGAGGTAAACTAAAAACAAATTTCAGGATTTTGGGAAAAAAATTTCTGAGCGAGTTATAAATTAAAAAAAAATCCATAATTACATAGGCAACACTGAAAGTTTTGAGCCTGGCAACATTGTAAAAATATTTGAAACCAACTTCAGAGTTTTCGTAAAATTTTGCATCTATTTTATATCGTAAATTTTTAGTTTTTGTGTTTTTCAAAAAGGTGAATTTTAATAAAGAGGCGATAAGAGGCAAAATTTGCTACAATTTCAAAGCTGAATTATTTTGTCAACAATGTAGAGATGAAATGGTTTTTTAATTTTGTACTAAAGCACCATCTTTAGTAACAATAAAAAAAAAAGGTACAATGAATGCTCACGTAGATGTAGTAGCCTCAGTGATAAATTTCGTGAAGGTCGTCCAGTTACAGAAGTAACAGAAAAAACCATTGCTGGTATACGAAAAATAATAGAAGAGGATAACCGAGTAACATACAGTTTTATTCGTGCATTTCTTGGCATTGGCATTTCACAAATTCATAAGATTCTGTATTGTCATTTGCGTGTAAAAAATATTTGTTCTCGTTTTATACCCTATAAGAGAACAAAACTAGGAATTTCAGAACAAAAGTAGGAACAAGAGAAAAATGCCAAAATGGTTTGAAAGAATGGAAAAATGCATTAATTTCAATGGAGAATATTTCAAAAAACAGAAAATTGAAAAAAATTTAAAAAGAATTCGTTTTTTATGTTGGGCTCAAAACTTTCAGTGTTACCCTTGTATCTTCTTGCTCTTTTAGATTCAAATTTTGTAGTTGACAAATGGAGGCCAGAATTGCATGAAGAAACAGAATTACTGACTGAATTAAATCGCTCCAGGACTGTATTCCATAATGTCAAACAAGCGACAAATTCAAAGTTATATAATTTGTCTAAAAGTTCAGCCGCTTCGAACCGGATTTATGCTGCAAGCCAATTGCAAAACAAAACAACACATCCGTAAATTCTTTATAGTTCAGTTTTAAAGTTTTTACAGCATCCGCACGGACAGGATCCGGAGCAGACTAGCGTTTTTCGCAAATCCGTTTCATTATTATGTCCCCGGTATAACGTTTGTATAAAATATACAAACATGTATAGTATATGTATGATGTATGTTAACTACATCGAGAAATATAGTTCCTTGAAGGCAGCTTTCCGCAGAAGAATTACCAATCAGATAAAGGGAATGATTTGAGAATGAAATGAAGTCTGCAAACCATTATATTGGCCAGACATATTCGAGGCTTTGCTATATCTTTTTATACGGCAGTCTTCTATTTTTTAGCCCTTGTCTCTTAAAAAATATCAGTATAACATCTTCAAGGTTTTTCCAGAATGGGAGAAAATTAGTATACCTACTAGCTCAAAAATCTTTCTTTTATACCACTTGGTAGGGCGTAGCGAATTATGAACGCATTTATAAATTCGTCGCATATAGTGAACAACAAATAATTTACAGTTCCCGTTCCACTATTAGCATAATTTTGTATATGTTCTTCCGAAAAGGATCTAATTCGGATAAATATTCTAGTACATCAATGTAAATCAATTCTGGTCATTAAAATTAATTTAAACCCCGGAAGGCTATGCTAAATATTTTGTTTCGAATCGATATCAGCTGAAGAACTAACCGTAGTCAAAAGTTGTAGCAACTTATGCAGGAATGTTTTTGACTACAAAAAGAACGTAAGTACATATTGTTTTTAAAATTCAGGATAAGGCCCAGGGCCCCTGGTAAACCTTCTATTGTGTTTAAAAGTTATTTTATCATGAATTTTAATTAATTTATAATGTTACGTATTAGATACATAACTTGCCAGAGGAGCAGTGAATGTGTACGAAGGTGTTAGATATGTAGTGTCCCACACTACCCAACTCTCCACTAAATATATAGATAAATCTACTAGCTTTATCATACTGATTAAATTCAATTACATAATACACTTGAAAATTAAAATATAATTTGATTACAACGAATTGAAAATAAATTTAAGGAAATAAAAATAACAATTTAAGTAAAATGAGGGAATAGTATTGCAAATTTAATATAATATGAAATACTTAGGGGATACTGAGCAGATTGTTACTGTTTCTTTTGAAATGGCATTTGTATCGTTAGTTATATTAAAATGTTCATATTCCTAATTTTGCCAAATTATATGTTTTTGAAAATCCAGTTTTGTCATTTTTAAATGGTTTGGTGTATATAACATATAATATTAATCAATTTATAAAGGGTTATTAGTTATTATAATTACACTTATTTCCAGAGATGGGCAGCCTTAAGTAAATTTTTAATTTATGCTATAATTTATATTTACGATCTCAATACTACATAAACCCTTTTTAAAATTTAATGCTTTCTAATATTTTCAGTACTAGGTGTATATTTAGTATTTAATAAGACTCTTAGTACAAAGTTTGAAGATTTGAGCTGAATTTTATCTAATTAGGATGGTTAGTCATCTTTATCTGCATCTAGATCTATCATCATCATTCTGTTTGAATGCAATGTAATGTCAACGATTACACTTCAACAAGATATGACATGATATGAATTTCATAGAGCACCATCCAACAAGTAAAATGAGAACAGAATTCTTCGAGACGTGGAAGCTGAGTATACCTGCCTTTCATTTACGGTAATAGATGTAACTTCATATAAAATTTATCAGCCGTTTTGTATCCTGACTTAGTATTATCAAATATATTTTATATCCCGATAAATAAATTTAAATGAAATCGGGAACTTTCGTTAAAAAGCTCTGTGGAAAATTAAAATTCCGACAGAAGTTTTAATGAATTGAATTGAATTGAAGACAAATTATCATGAAGGCATTCATTGTTTACCATTTCTTGAAAAACTCATCTATCATACAGAAATGTTGCATTTTGAAGCATTTTTTTTGGGTAAATTTAAAATTTCGTGAAAGGACAGTTATCTGGATAGAAAATTGATTTTAAAACGTAAGAAATTAAGATCTTAGTTTCTTATTGTTAGTTTTCTTTCAGGTTATAATGGGCTAAGAAAGCTTTTAACTGCAATTTCATATAAATTGAATTAAATAAGTTTAATAAATCGAATAAAAATTAGATTTCGAATTATGTAAAATGACATACTAATTTTAAGCTTTCAATGAGTATTCGAGATCGATTTTTAAAGCTTTATTTTGAAAAAAATTTCGTTAAAGGATATAGATAAAAAGATAAGATAAGATAAGTTCCAGACTCAGAGCTTTCGCTGCGCTTTTAATTGTATGGACAAGCTTTCTGCGAAAATTCCATATGTCACTTAAATTGAATCGGATAAAATTATCAGGAAATCCGGATCAAATGTCGCGATGTCCGATATTCAAATTTTTCGGTGCGAGCCTTTACGAATTTTCCTTAGATAAATTTCAACTTTTCCGAAATATTTAATTTTTGTATTTTTACCTAACTGTCATAGTAGCTTTGTTCGTTTTTACATTGTTTTCCTACCGAAGAGTAATGTTCTCTTGCATAAAGCAAACTCATATGACAAAGGCTGTAAACATTTGGTTACGGGGTCATACAATTCTGCACACTTAATGGAGATGTTGACCGCACGCCACTGATGAAAAGATTGAAATATAACTGGAAGGAGTATGTCCAGGACAGACATAAATGGAAAACCTTGGGGGATGCCTATGTTCAGGAGTGGAATCTGCAGTAGACAGTATGCTATGGAGCAGTGTAACAATCTGCCCCGCTGTTTCCTAAATTAAAAATACCCCACAACGGAATTTGTTGTTCTTTATTATAGAAGGTGTGATGAGATGGGATGTGGGTGCTTCAATATACATTATACGAATTTCCAATTCTACTGTATAAATAATATTGATATTACTACATGAACTTGAATAGTTAATACGTCATTAAATGCATCGTATAAATTGCAATACACAAACTAAAAATAATACTATGCGGTAATAAAAATATACAATTTATATTATTTAAATATTTATGGATCAGGTCTGTCCCGATTATATAAAAGAAAATTAAATTAATTGCGGTAAATGAAAATGTCAACGATTTTTCTGGCGCATATTTATTGAACTTGATTCAACTGCACACGCTTACTATATTTTATTATGCAATATGCATTTATACCTACTACTTAAAATCAAATTGCATGGCTTGACAACTTTTTCAAGTGTATGAACTGAGTATGAACTGAACACGTGAACCCTTAAATAATTATTAATTGATTTTAAACAATTATGTATACATAAATATATCTGAATAAACACAAATTTTTATTATTAAATTTACCTCCTCCATTCTTTTGACATAAATACGGAAAGCGCCATATATTTCCCAAACCAACCGAATATCCAATGATGCTAAGAAAGAACTGCATCTTACCGGACCAAGCGGCCCGATCCGGATCCTGGTCGTCCTGACCCGCCGAACCAATAGAACCGCGCGGTGGCGCCGACAGCACAATTGTAACACTGTGCGTTCCATCTCCACGAGCCCGCGTATTTAATGGAGCCATTTCATGGCCAAGTATACTGCGTGGACCGTTTGGATTTGTTTCTACTTTGGCCGAATTCATTTTTTTTCTCTTATTTTTTCGCTATTCACCGGTGCCAAATATTATTTTATAGCTATTAGAAAATGCCTGCTTTTATTTAATTAGGTAATTATTTTCGATATATACTTCAATACCCTTTTAGTATTTGCTGCCAGTCAAAAATTCGCTATGAATACTCATGTACTATATATAAATGTATACGTTACATACTTCATACTTATATACTTATTTTTATGCATGCACGCTTCAATGAAACTTAAATATTATTACGCCAATAAATACTATTATTATTAAACAATAATTATTATAATTTGAAATGATTCATCTTTTGTAAATGTCAAAAGGTCTTTATAATTCAATTATTATACTAGTTTAGTATCTTATATGCATATCATCACCCGCCAAATAATCAATTTTAATTTAATTTTAATTTAAATTCAATTATTTGGAACACGTCAGATAAATTTTATGTTTTCTTCACAGGAATATCATTAACGTTGATCATGGATTTTAATGTTTATTAAACTATGTTAGTAGTTAGAAGCGAGGTGTTTCCAAGTAGGTGATCATACAGTAGACCAATCAAATGCTGCTCGGGTAAACTACTCCCGACAATCAGTGAACTGCTATAATCCTCTGATCTGGGCAGACAAAATGGTTTAGCAGTAAACCCTGCAAAAACCGAACTAATGCTGTTCACGAGGAAAAGGAAGATTTTAACTTTGAATCTACCCAAATTGAACGGGATATCGCTCACGCTCTGTTCTGAGACAAAATATCCAGGGGTGATCTTTGACCCAAAACTTCTATAAAAGAGGAACACGGAAGAGAGAAAGAAAAAAGCTACCAAAGCATTATTCGCTTTGTAACGCCATCGTAACGTCACATACATATTTTTTATTTATTATTTTGTATATTGCATATATCGTATTTAGATTATAAGGAAATATTTGAGTTAGAGGTCTATCACTATTCTAGGCGGCCCATCACTGTACCCAATCTCATCGGGAAAAAGGCCGCCAGGAAGAAATTATTGGTTGCAGAATGTATCGTATTTTCCCAAAACTAATATGTTAATATCGTCAAACAATGAGACCAAAAATTTAAGGTGTGGTACGGAGAATCGTCGTAAAAATAAAAGATATCAGTTGTTACTGGAGGACGATTAGCGACACATTTGAAACGTCCCAACTAATATCCGAAAAAGTGTGGCAAAAAATGGTTTTGCAAGTAATTGAACATAAGGCAATTAAAAAAATCTAAGAAGTGAATATTATTGTGAAGTGGAACTGATCAGAAGAAATTGGAAGCGAAAAATTTGCAGGAGGTGGCTGAGGACGGATAATCTTAATTGGAATTGGAGTTGGAAGAAGATTAACGAGTTATCGGAACGAACGAATTGTGGAGAGGGCGGTAAGGTACAGTAATACAGTAATGATGGGCCTTAGGGTTTCAGAAGTAAGTTTTTTGATTTATATAAATTTTTAATAGCAAAAAGAAAAAAAAACAATAAGAATGAATTAAATAAATTTTAATTTAAAATAAATGTCCGCCTTTTCATTCAATTAAATATAATAAAAAAAGAAAAAAGCAGTACAGCTTGTCAAAAACTGTTCGGTAGAAAATGTGGGTTGCCTCCGTACATCATTCATTGGATGTGCACTACGATCATCCATACCAATACTGACATACAGCGCCCTGGTATGGTGAACAGTAACGGACATAAAGTCATAGTTACAAATCCTCGCCAAGGTACCATAAGGTTAGCGTAACCTGGGCGTAACGAGGCACTTAAATCAACGCCGACGGCGGCACTGGAAATCATCCTGCATTTCCTGTCGCTGGAGGTGTACATTAAAGCCCCCCTCTGCCCCCCCCCTCTCAATTTACGCCTTTGACTGTATCACAAAATGGATACTCAATACGTCATTCAGATACCAGATAGGAAATCGTGGGATTCCTACTCTACTATGGTAGATAATGGAATTTCTATCTTCAGTGATGGATCAAGAACGAATGACGGTGTGGGAGCGGGGGTTTACTCGGAAACGCTGTAAATCCAAGAGGCCTATAGACTACCGGATGGTTGCAGTGTTTTCCAAGCTGAAATTCTTGCTATAAGGAAAACAGCAGAGCTGCTGAAAAGTAAAGAACTTCCTGACACCAGGATCACACTTTACGTAGATAGCCAAGAGGCAATAAAGGCCATTGTTAATGACTGCCGGCTTGCTGTTAATGACATTTCCAAGAAAGTAAACATCTGCTGGATCCCTGGTCACTGTCGGTATGTTGGTAATGAAAATCAGATGAACTTGCTAGACTGGGCTCAACCATATGTAAAGAGCTAGCTGACCCAACTGTGAAAATCCCACTACAGCTAGTTCTTAAGAATCTGAAGGACTTAGCTATTGATCACGCCAACGCAACATGGAAAACTATGGACAGTTGCGTTATCTCAGCTTTGGCCTGAACTGAATATAAAACGCACAAGAAACAATTTGTCCTGAATATAAAACAACAATTTGGCCTGAAACTATACAGATCGTCGATCAGAATATTGGTCGGCATCATTACCGGTCACTGTATCATTGGTATCATGGCCAACAGATACGGTGTTCTGACAAATGATTTCTGCCGCAGATGCAGGGATGAGGAGGAACAAGAACGAATAAACCACCTCCTCTGCGAATGTTCAGCACTCCAAGAACGACAGCGCTCAACCATAGGGTACAGGTTCTGCAATGAACTTAAGGATGTCGGAAAGGTGGATCCATTACACATTTTGAGCTTTGCAAAATATTCTGGTTGGTTTGCCATCTTTTGTGGTAAAAGATTACGGTTGTAACCATGTACGGAGGAATCGCAATGGACCTTATATCCTCACGCAGCAGCGTAATAGTGGTACTACGCGCAGCCTCCTCTAACCTAACCTAACCTAACCTAGAAGTTACATCAGGAGAGGTTTATTTCAAATCTGCATGGATTTATAATTATTCCTCCTTTTTTACTGAAGATTACAAGTTGGATGTTACCAAGTCTTCCTCGGTTTTCTCAATATAAAACTTGCGTAAGCTATCTTCGAAATCATACCATGGTACATACATATATTAAATACTCGTACACGCAAAAATATATTTATTGACCTTCTTAATGTCAGTCAATACATTAGGTAAAAATTGAAATTCTATAAATAGAAAAATCTTTTTTTAATATCGAGCGACAAAATAATTTTAATATCATAATATTTTCCGAATATCGATTAAACTTGAAGTAGAAAGTTTTCCCATCCATTTCTCATCTTTTAACCTTCTAAATCTAAACCTTCTACTATTTCGTTCAGAAAATATTTTTCTAGGAGCTATAAATAAATGGAATAAACGAAAGGATATCATTTTATATAATAATAGGGATTATAAACACCTTCCCTTACATAAAATATTACATAAAAAATAATTTTTAACGATTTAGGGCTGTTAAATTATTGTCAAGGATTGTTTATCATGCTCTTCTATTTTTATTTTAATATGTTTGGTTTGCCTTTGAGTTGATGGTTGGTCATATAAATTTGTACAATTTTTCTCCATTTCACCTATTTAATTATATAAATTCGTATTATTTTCACAGTTTATTGGCAGGACATTATTATCGAGTACTCTTATCTACCATGCCATAAGCATACTGAAGTAAACCTTGTTATTTACAACAGTAAGCATGAATTTTCAATACGATTATATCCTAGCTAATAATTTGATGTATGTTTTATCCATCAAGTTGAGTTTCCTATTCGAATTATAACTATGTACGATGGGCGTGCATTCGGGCAGTCTAATGCACAGATCACACCTGAAATATCAACAAAATCGTAACCAATTTCTATTACGGCAATTTTCTGATTCAAATCTGGCCCACGTTCATTTCCATTTATTTTCATTCCAATTTATTTTCGATCCAATAATTAGAAATCTGCGAAATGCAAGATTTTCTGAAAAAGCTTTAAGAAAGTTCCCAAAGCTCAGCGAAAGTTTTTAATTAAAATATTATTTTTGTCAGTATGGAATTTAATTTCGCTCCCAATAGTTAAATTTAGATTAAATCCGAAATTTTCACTTAACAGCTCTGTGATGAAATCAAAAGATCTAAAAAAGCTTTATATATCGTTTTAAACTTTAAAGGTTACAACGTCTGATAAGAACTTTAAGAAACTTCACAATGCTTATCCAAAGCTTTTAAATAAAATTTTATTTTAATCATATTATCAACAATCCCGATAACTAAATTTAAATGAATTCGGAAACTTTCGTTAAAAAGCTTTGTGGAAAATTAAATTCTCCAAGTAAGCCTTAAATATGGAACTAAATATACTCTCTCGAGTAATGACCTCTCCAGATTTTGGAAGCATTTTTATCTCTGGGAGACGTCGAAATTTCGTTAAAGGACAGATCTGGATAGAAAATACATAGATTTTAAAATATAAAAAAAATAAGTTCGAAACTTCGAGCTTTTGTTGAGCAATTAATAGTTTGTATAAGCTTTCTGGGAAATTCCATATTTCATATAAATTTAATAAATCAGACAAAAATTTGATTCCAAGTTCGAAAGTGATGTTCGAAATTATATGTTATTGTTATCATGATTATAGTTCGAAATTTAAAGTTTCTGTGAGCTTATAGTAATATAGTTTGAGACAGATTTTGACACATATTTCATATTTTATCTAAATTTAATGAATCGAATTAAAATTAGATTCCCAATTATATAAAATGACATTATAATTTTAAGCATTCAATGAGCTTTCTAGATTTTTGAAGCTTCATTAGAGACAATTTTAAATTTCGTTAAAGGATTGGTATCTAGACAGAAAATAGATTTTATAACGTAAATAATAAGGTTCGGAAAATAAAGCTTTCTGTAAGCTTTTGAGTTTTTATAGAGCTTTTATAAGAAATGTTTAGTTTTTATATTTTTCTGTCTTTCCTCAACTAATTTGAAAACTACCTGCATCATGACATTTTTTTGGATCCGAAAAAAATTATTAGGTAATCCAGATCAAATGACGCGATATCCGATATTTACATTTACGAATTTTTTTCAGTTTTACGAGTTTTCTTACAGAAATTACAACTTACTTTTCTGAAATATTTAATTTTTTTTTTACCTAACTGTCAAAGGAACTTTCTGCGTTTTTACATTTCTTCCAGCCAAAGAAAATATTCGGCATGCACTCTAGTAATAGCAACATAACAAGGGGTCATAAGGGGTCATACAATTTTGCACGCCATATTAAGATGTTGACTGCACGGCACTGCTAAGTACATATAAGAATATCTATAAACTGGAACTATTGAGACCACCGGGAGCCTTGGAACTTACGTTTGGTGTAAGGAACCGAGAGAAATCGACATTACCTTGGCTTCGAATATATTTCATTCATTGTTAATTTTTTAGAATTTTATGATAATATTTAGAAAGCTATACGAGAAACCCATCACATACTTCCCAAGACACATTTGCATTGTAATTGAATCATCGAATTTTAACAATAACAGTGAAAGGCTATTGAAACTAGAAGTGAAAAATGAAAGTGTAAAAGATAATGGAACAATTCAAAAGAAGTAAAATGTACTGGGCACTTCTCTAACAAAACCAAACAAAACCGAAAGGAAATAATCGCCATGTAATCATCGGAAAAGCGTTAAATATGGAAATACAGGAAGGTCGTAAAACACATAATCTTAGGTTGCTAAATAGAATTGAAATTAGAATATTGGTGAATAATAGAATATTCGAAAATTGATGGAGTAAATGTCACTAGAAATGCTGAACTGAAATCGCCGTTCATAATTATTTTAAAATTATTTAAATATTTCGTAATTAAATATTTAAATATTTATTAGTTCATATCGTCTATATAGAAAAAAGTCACTATATACATTCTCAAGATTTCTGAACAAATTCTTAGGATTAAATATTCAATATACCAAAAACGTTTTCAAAACGTGCAATAAATAATATGTTCAAGAGTGTACAATAGATAGATGATTGAAAATTACAGACAAATTTTCGACAAAAGTGTAATTGATAACTTTTTGTTCTACATAGACGATATTTATTAAATTTGTTAGAATATACCCATTAAATGTATTAAATATTATGTTCATTTGGAGGTGATGCAATATATTTCTAATTTATTATCAAATTTTCAAATTAAAATGTTAATTATATAAATGAAATCTTCGTGAATACATTTATGATTGGTCCATAATTTAAAAATATTATTCATTTATTATAATACAATAAATATTATACCAATATTATACTTTTTTTTTTTTTTTTAAATTTTGGATTCTTTATTTTTTAGTAGCGAATTACATTTTAACAATTAAGCGTTACACATAAAAATAAGAAAAAAATGCGTTTAAGTAACAATCTTTGGTTTTCCTAGGCTGTGGACCGCCATTAAAAACCTTAATGTGTTGTTTTGTTGCCTTAAATCTAGCGGAGGTCTTGTA
>JANTOP010004907.1:0-17214 GCA_027564815.1 Symmerus nobilis
TTTAATACAAAAATTTTAAAATATAGTTAAAGGTACGCTATTTAACATAACACAATCAGTTTTCATTACAGTAATACAGTTCTTCTAAAAAAAAATAGTAAACTTAGCCTTGATTTGGGCGCTCAAAAGTGATGTCCCCCCTTAATATCTATGGGATCCTATCCCTGCTGGTTTTTTCAAAATCTACAATTAAATTCTTAGATTTAATAATCAATTGACTAAATTTATGCCTAAATAATTTCTCTTCAGAATTTATATTCCTTTCAGGCGAACTTTATTCTTATTAATATTTAAACAAATTTAATTAACTTAATTAACTAGCGTTCTTCATATCAATAAGGCTTCCATTGACCCAAATGAAGCCCAAATAAGATTATCGTAAGATCGTATATAAGATGGGAAGTTTTTGACATTTTGGCCTATAGCGCAGCCAAACAAGATAAAATGGCAAGACTAATGACTGGACTGGACGATAGCATGATCCTTCAGCTAACTTTTCTCTTTGGACGGTAACATGATCAGACACATACAGCTGGAGTTAAAACCGTTCTGCCATACCTCTACATTTTTCCCATAACACCCGACACGTCGTAAGTTTTTAGAATCATTTTGAAATAATGAAAGAAAAAAAAAACGATTTTTAATGGAAATTTTCAATAGACGAAATCGTTAGCAAATATTAAAAAATAATAGAAAATGCATTAATTATGAAGCTGCTAGACTTATTTTTTTGAATTCTGTGATGTTTTTTTTTGAGTTGATTGCCTTTTAGCCCATTTTTCAAGTCTTTTATTGTACTTTTCTCTTATTCGTCGTCCTTCTCATAGTTTTTTAATTTTTTATAGAAGTTTCAACTATAGTTGAAATATCTGGTGAATAAAAGGAGGAGGGATATAAGGGGATAGAAAATAAAATATAAATTTAATTGTTCGATATTTGCACAACCACATAATTTAGATTTTAATTTTCTTAGAAATGATACGATTGTTGTCAAACTTTGGGGGTTAATAAGTTTTAAATTTTGTATAAAAAACTATTTGTTTGTTATTTATTTCGAAACGATTCTGCATCATTAAATTTTCCTAATCTCGAAGAAAATTTTTGGAAAATTCTATATTTGTACAGAACGGTCCCCGGATAAAAATTAAAATGGAAACGTCCTATTTGACAACCCACCTAAATTCGGGGGTTTACTTTATTTTTATTTCCAAAAAGAGCTTTCTTCAATATTTATCAGAGAATAATTTTGCGTAATTAGATTTTCCTCGTCTGGAAGAAAATTTATATTTGTACCGAATGGTGCCCAAAAAGAATGAAAATTACATCCAAATCGATGATTTTGAAGAAAATCCCGAAATTATTTGATCGATTTTTGCGGTAATTTTAAAAATATAATTTGTTAGACAACCTCTTAAGGTTTTTATAACATTAGCTCTATTCAACCATCCCCTAAATGATTTCGAACTTAAATTTCAAAATTTTTAATTCTCCCGGAAATTATGATTTTTTTATAGAAAATCGGTAATTTATTACTTACGTCCGATGTTAAACCCCACCTAAATTCGGGGGTTGACATTTTTTTTAATTTCTAGAAATTAATTTCTTTATTATTTATCAGAGAACAATTCTGTGTAATTAGATTGTCCCCGTACCGAAGACAATTTTTGGGAACATCTATGTTTCTTCAAAACAATCCTGAAATAGATGAAAGTGACAAGAAAACCATAGAAATTATTAGGTTAATTTTAAACGTCTTTTTAAAAATATAACTTGATAGTTAACCCCTTAAGGTTTATATGTCACTAGCTCGATTAGGTCATCCCATAAATGAATCCGAACAGAAATTTTCAAAAATTTGAATTTTCAATGAAATTTTGAGTATTTTTAAAAGAGGTTGCTGGACGGCGTCTGGTACGTCGTTTCTTAGCAGGAATAATCGGAAATGATCTAATTTCCTGCAGGCTTCCCTGCAGAAAAAAAACGATGAAGCTGAAAGAGAAGATGTGTCAATTTTAGCACCACTGACTTGACAATAGTTAAGTGCTCATCAAGTCGTATTACCTTTGTATTACGCTATATAATTCGTATTAAATAATACAATACAACAATAGTAATATTTTAAGTTATGTGTGCGTAACTGACTACCTATTAATTTTTCAAAATTAATTCGACAACCGTACCCTCAGCATGGACTAAACAACAAAATAATAATAAATAATATAAAAGAATTCATATAAAATTGTATATACGCGAATTATTAACCGTCAAAAACACATTTATATTCAAGTTGAATTTAGTCAGATTGAAGAATTTGATATAGCTGATCTATTATTAGTTAGATCAAATAAAAGATATTTTAAAAATAATATTTAAATTTATATTCGAATTTAATTACTAATAGTTAAGTTGTTACTATTTAAACAAAAAATTTTAATTGATAATTTAATTACTCATAATATATATTAAATATATGAATACGTGTAATGTATACCGAGTATCAGTGATTTTATAAAAAAAAATTTTTTTGCACATATTTGTGTATACTGATTGCGACCTGATTGATCTAACAATTGGTTGATAAGACGCCCGAGTATTTTTTTTCTAATTATTTTCTTTTCAATATAAATACAACCGTGCCGTATAGCATATAAAACGTTTCAAAATGATGCTTTCTTGATCACAATTTTTTGATCGCCTGGGTAATTGTGGCACGTTTCGAAAAGATTTAATTTAAATACCTTTTTGAGTGACTCATAAAATAGGAATTTTCTCCTAAAAGGTAGTAGTTCGAATTTGGAATATATGATGAGTTCGATCCGGATAAACCCATCAGAAGAGGGAAAATCTACAACGGAACTATACACAATATCAAGCAATAGGATGCAGGTAAATATTTCGATTTTAATTGCATTTACTTATTTAACTTATCAAGTCTATTAATGTGGAAAATATTAATTATAAGTTTTGTAATTCTAATGTAGAAATAACAATTTTTTTTTAAACGAAATCATTTCTAAATTCATCTAAAAGTAAAAGTCCGTACTTTGATCATACATAGAAAGTAATAAATTCTGTAATAATCATACATTCATGACATTACTAGAATATGACCTAACGTATATTTTTCATCTATTTTATGAAGTAATTTCATCAATATTTAGAAATTATATTTTTTTCGCAAATCTTTAAAAAAGCAATCTAAGTTTTCTCAAAGAATGAGCTCAAATCAGCTTCAAAAACAAGAGACTACTGAGGGTATTTTAGGAATAACGAAAACATAAATAAGAGGTTCTATCTAGCATATTGTAACGCCATTGACTTGAAACTGTATGTTATTTAAGTTTATGCTAAGGCATGTTATATATAGATTTTAAGATATGTTATAAAGGCCCATCACTGGATATAATAGATTTTCAAGTACATTGGAACCGCCCGCCAGGACATCAAACATATATGTAAGATACCTAATATAAATTTTATAGAAGGGGGAACAAGAAAAATCGAGTCCGAGAGTATAATAAAAAATAAAGGGAATCGGAGTCATCGAATACGGGTCACAGCGGAAAACAGCTATAAAAAATAAAGAATTAAATCTTTAAATTAATAAAATACCCAATTAAAATAAAAAGTGAACATTTACAAAATTCAAAAACAGAAAAATTAAAAAGGAAAATTAAATAGTGAAAGTTGATTGGATTGGAAGATCGGAGTCGGTGTGGAAAACGGCTGAAAGAGGAATTTAATGCAAGTATCATCCACCGTTGGTAAAAGGTGGAACAAATATGACATTTCATCAAGCATTAAATCCTTCACCCAGTGATGGGCGGTGGGCAAAATTTTTAAAGGGCGAATTCTTTTTCCATTGTCGCACAACATTTGACGTGGAATATTCCTTGAATTATTTTCTGTCGTCACCAGGGATTCCGTGGAGAAATTAAGCAAGATTTTCAGCCACAATTATTTATCTACACTGCACTAGATGCACTTAGCATCACATATAGAAAATTCTTTTACTTAACAAAGTTTATTGAAAATTGAAAAATTTAATTTAATTTTCAATAAAATCTGTGATATGCAAAGATCTGTAAAATGCAATTTATTTTATTTTTCAAAAATTTTCAAATTTTTAGTCGATTTTGGTAATAATTTTCAAGATTTTTGGAACGCCAAATTGATGATCGAGAATGAGGAAATTTGTATTTAATTGGTACTAAAATGGTTCGATTTACGAAAATTTGTAATTCAAAATTCATAAGAATTCTTGGAAAATTGTGCGAGGCATGTTTCTTGCTAATTTCTTGAAAAATTTATAGAAAAATTCGCTTGAATAAGAAATTGAAGAAATTTGTCCGAAAGTTGTTTTTTTACTTTTTTTCAGGATTTCAAATTAAATTATTTTTAGCGAGTTATGAGATTTGAAAAAATTTATGATTTTTAGAAAATTTTGTTTGCTAATTTCTTGATCAACATTTATAATGGATTTTTTTTTATATAAAATTCCATCGATTTCATAAAGTAAGTTTTTAATTACTTGATGTTTAATAGAAAAACTAATTTTAATTAAGGATTTTAGAAAAAAAAATTCCTTGAGCGATTTACTAGCTTATAAAAAGTTCGTGATAATCTTTAGTTAAATTTCTTGCCAACATTTTGAACACAATTTTGAAATGGGATTTTTATTCAAAAAAAAAAAAAAATCCCTCCATTCGACTACAACTTTTTTCATAAATACCTGATGATGATGATGTTTCATAATTAACACTCACTCAATAAGTTTCCGTACTGACAAATAGAGGGCGCACTATACAAAAATCCTATTTACCATTCGAAAGAACCATCCTTTATAAGATATGTGTCAAAATTTCATGACATTCGGACCACGCGTTTTTATTTAACAGCTGTCAGTGTGCAACAACTTTTGTATTTTTGCGAAGTATGGATAAAAAGAATTTCGTGTGTTGATTAAGCATTGCTTTTTGACCGGAAAAAACACGACTGAGGCAAATCAGGCTTGATAAGTATTATCCGGATTCTGCCCCAGGAAAATCAACCGTGTGAATTTAAATTCGGTCGTACGGACACTTCAGACGCTGAACGTTCGGGACGCCCAAAAACGGCAGTTGTTCCAAAAAATGTTGTGAAAGTGCGCAAAATCGGGTTGGGCGGCCGCAAATTAAAATTGAGGGAGATATCGCTGAAGCTGTGAAGATATCTGAAGGCAGTGTGTTTACCATTTTGCATGAACATTTGGATATGAAAAAGCTATGCTCGAAATGGGTGCCGCGTTTGTTAACACCAAAACAAAAACAAAATCGTACAGACGATTCGGAGCAGTGTTTGGCCATCTTTAACCGCGATAAAGTCGAATTTTTCTGTCGATATGTCACAATGGATGAAACGTGAATCCATCATTTCACTCCAGAGTCAAGTCGGCAGTCTGCGGAGAGGAAAGCAAGCGGTGAAAGCCGTCCGAAGCGACCGAAGACTCAAACCTCGCGGTTATGGCATCTGTATTTTGGGATGCTAACGGTATTTTATTCATTGACTACCTTGAGAAAGGAAAAACGATCAACAGCGAATACTACAAGGTATTATTGGACCGTTTTGCCGACGATCAAGAAATAACGGCCCCACATGGCGATGAAAAAAACCACTTTTTCACCAAGACAATGCGCCGTGTTACAACTCGATGGCTACCATGGTAAAATTGCATGAACTATACTTCGAATTGCTCCCTCACCCAGCTTATTCTCCAGATCTGGCCCCCAGCGACTACTGGATCTTCGCGGATTTAAAAAGGATGCTCCAGGGCAAGAGATTTTCGTCTAATGATGAGGTGATCGCTGCCACAGAGGCTCGATTTTCGAAAAAAAACAGATTTTTAACATGGAATTGAAAAGCTAGAGAAGCGTTGGAATGATTGTTTGATCTTATATGGTGAATATGTTGATAAATAAAGCTTAATTTGCCCAAAAAAAAAATGTGTTTTTTTTATGTCAGTCCGGAAACTTATTGAGTGATGAGTTAAAACAAGTTTCAGGATGTTGAAAAAAAATTTTTTCTGAGCGAGTTGTGAGACCTGAATTAATTTTTTTCATTAAACTCTTGATCGAAATTTTTAAATGAAATTTTATTTCAAAGAAAAATTTTGCTTGATTTTGCTAGAAGTGTTTTGTTGAAAACTTATTGAAATAAATTTCAGAATTTCGAATTAAAAGTCAGTCGTCAAATGTAGATAAAAATGCTGAAAATATCTCGAAATCAGCTCTGGAAAATATCTCTAAATTATCAAGTAAATTCATGAATAATCACTGAAACTAAAGCGAAACTAGAATTATTAAAAAAGCGCTGAAAAATTCAGGGATATCGGTCAAGAAAATGTCGGAGGAAAGTCGGGAAAGCTATTGGAAGGGAAGTTAGGGAGAAGATGTTCAAAAATCAAAGAAGTGTATTGACAAGATCAGGGAAATTGAATCGGAAAATATCTGGAACAGAGCAGAGTAAGTAAAGAACAGAAGGAGTTAGTATAAGTTGATTACAAAAATTAAGGATAAATCGAGGAAAGGGGAAAGACGGGAAAAATAAAATAAAATTCGAGTAAAAGTGTGGTTGAAATAAAGCCGAAAAAGCGATAAATGCCATACTCATATGGCTGACTTTGGACTTGAATATTAAATGAAATTTGGATTTAAGTACTTAAGTGGTTGGAAAGTATATTCAATAATACCGATAAGGCAGCGAAAGTATGCAATAATTCGGATAAGGTTGCCCATCTCTTAATTGAACAAGTTAATTTTTCCTATTCGGGTTTCTCGATATTTAGAAACAGGCTCAGTTAGAACTTTTCGAATTATCTAATTAATATCTCTAAAACATTTACGGTATCCTTTAACTCGATAGAAACATTTTTTAAAATTGGATATTTAAAATTTATAAAATGTCATCTCGGTTTATTTCTCAATATTCTCAAAGTCCGAAAATTTCGGGAAACATTGAGAAGAGTCGCAAAGAGTCACTGAGAAAAGTTCGTAAAAAATCATAAAAGACTCGGATAATTAGGAAAACAACGAGAAAATACGAAGGCAAATATCAGATTCTTAATAGGCCACGAAAGGTGAAACAGTTTAAATGAAATCGGACAAATTTAAAAAAAGTCTAAACAAGACCAGAAAATGAGAAAAAGTTTTGTTAAATTATTAACCAGCAGTCGGTTAGAGCTTAAACAGAAAAAATTTAAAGACATCGAACATAGCTGGAAAAAAGTCGTTTGCATTTGAGAAATTTCTAAAAAAAACTGCTAAGTCAGAAAAATCATAAAAATATCAGACCGAGTCTGGGACATGTCGAGCAAAATCCGCTGGAGTCGGAAAATGCCTGAAAGGGAAAGACTGGAGAAAATCATAGGGAGAAAATACAAGGGGAAAGTTAGAAGATATAGCAGGTGTTTACCTAGCGAGACTGTTAATACGGCACAGTAACAACAACAACTCATCAATGTGAACCATGCATTGATCGAAAAACGACCAGAATGGCCCAGAAAGCAAAGCTTCAAAATTTATGAAGAACTCGAAAAATGGGTTGATGACTGGTTGGCATCTAAATCGGAACAGTTTTTTTTTTGAAAGGGAATCCACAAGCTACCCGAAAGATGGCAAAAATGTGTAGCTAAAGGCGGCCTATACTTATCTACCCGTTTTCTCTCAATTAACGCCTATTTTCTAAAAACACCTCACAGAAATTAAGTTGTACACCTGGTATAAGATTTTCACATCTTCTCGACCTTTTCCTATTTTAACCGATTTTCTCTATAATTTTTTCTCCGCTTTTCTACGACTACCGAATAAATAGACTTTTCTATTTACTTTTACTTTGTTTTCCCAACTTTCAGGTTTTCCTCAACTTTTTCTGACATTTACTGAATTTTGTTAGACATTCTACAACTCACTCTGACTAAATTGAGAATTTATGACAATTTTTACAGATTTCCAGATAATTTCAACTCTTTTAGATTTCTTTTACTTTTTACTGGCTGTATTTCAAGATTTTCAAGACTTTCCAGTGTACCTGATAACTTTTATCTCATTTTAAATTTGATCAGCTTTTATCGGCCTTTCTTAATTTTTTTGGTATAGGTACCTCGAATTTTATTTAATTTGGCTAAATTCTATAATGAATTTTCCAAACATTTTACCATGATTTTTTCTGACTTTTACCGATAGCCTCCTGTCTTTGGCCGTTACTAGAATTGACTAAAATTGGGGATTTTATGGCACAAATTTAACTTTCAGATAGCATAACTTGCCCCATAACCCATAACTTGGTCCATATTCTAACCAAACTACAACATTTTCAAAAAATTTTCGGATTTTTTAGAAGTTTTAAAATCTATCAAATTTTTCGAAGTCGATAAAATTTTTCAATTTTAACAAAATTTTCCTAAATTGCTAAAATTTCGTATTTTTTTATATAATTTTTTAAAATCATCATGCCCTTTTCTCTATGCGAAATCGTTTTCTGACCAAATTTCATTAGTTTGATCAGACTACCTTGACCATATTCATTTTCATGTTTGATCAAACCATTTACTTTATATAGTTAAATTGATGTAATACATAAGTAGTATTCTTAAGATTAGAGTAAACGAGAATTGGTTTGAGAACATAATAGTTTCTTATTTAAACAGTGTGAGTATATTGTTGATATCTTGACTTGCATTATTTTCTTGTACATAAGCAAACGTTCTTATTGCCGGGGTTTCTTTACTTTGGAATTCATTTTCCGTATTCAGTTTGTGAAAAGCGCATCGCACCGAAAGAGTGTCTCTCGACTTATACAAATAATTGGTACGATGTGAGTGCATTTTTGTATTAGAAGTGCAGTACAATAGAGATGCGTTATTTTTGTCTACTTGAATTGTAAAAGAAAAAAAATTTCGTCAACGCACATGGTTCCATTGTTTAAATTTAAATTAAAAAAAAAAGAAGTCATTCATTAATAATAGTACTAGGTTAGTACTAGGGTATTCACTTATTTGTAGTGCTAAGTTGATGTAATTATTCAATTAAAATTTTAAATTGAAATAAATGAAATTATTCGTCTAGAACCGAATTTATATAATTAAATTTAATTAATATGGCTTTCGAAATTATCTTTCAATTAAAAAAAAAATAGTAAAAATAGTATATAAGTAGTTATATCAAATCACCGATATAACACCTATATTTATTATCACATACTTTTAGATAACTTTAAAAAGAAATATTTCTTGTAATCTTATCGATTAAACGCTTTTTGAAACAATATTTGCTGTTCTCTTATAAATAAAACTTACAAAGTATATTGGCAAAATAGTAGTACAAGAAAAGTAACCGTGGTGATAAAAAGTGGATTTAATGGGACACGAAATCGTGATCATAAAATCGTGCAACAAATATTTGAACAATTGAATGAAATTTTGTCGTAGAAAAATATGTTGTTCAATTAAACTTATCCAAGAATCGAAAATAATAAATTTCTTTACTTTTGACATTGGATGTGTGTTTTTATATGAAAAAGGAAAAGGGTATGTATCCGTCGTAGATTGAGTAGGTAGTGTTCTATCGATTATGTTAAAGACGTACAGATGATGAGAAAAGTGTACAGACAAAATGTAGAATTTTGGAAAAGACAAAAATTTAAAATTGTAAAATTGGATGATTAATATTTCATTTAAAATATATAAAAATGTCCAATAATTTACAAATTTAGAATAGTAACGCAAGTACCAATTTAGGGGTCAACCCGAACGGTGGTCTCCATTCGGTAAAATATGAAAGTGATACGGTAATTTCTCAACTTTCAAGTACGAGCAGAAGTGGTGTAATTTCTTATGTGTAAAATTATGGGATGAAAAGCTGTATTTTAAGTTACCAAATAAGAAAGAATGTTAATAAAAATTTATTAAAAAATATACGTTTTTAATTAATTAATTATTTCATTAATTATTTATTTCTTTATTTATTTAATCATTTATTTGATTTATGAGCAACACCAAATTTTCAAAAATCAAACTCCTATTCACTACAGATTTCATAGAAATGTTCTATATTTCAAGTTTGTGGTTGCAGAGGACTTGGATTCACATAAAAAATTACTGTAAATGTCAAGGAAAAATCTTACACATCTATCTTATACATGTTCTGATTTTCTACCTATTAGTATTTTGTCATCGATCCATCCTTGACCCGCTTCTGTTGGCGATATTCATTAATGATCTACAGCAAGGGTCGGCAACTTTTCTAGGCTGCGGGTCAAAACCAACCAAATTATGAATATTAAGAAGACGTTTCGGGTTAGTGGTATTTTCATTTTTAAAACAGTCTTTTTGGTGAATATGATGCCCCCCAAATCCTTCCTTGTATAAATTGCGGGATAAAATTATTAAAGTAGAGCAGTGGCGTGCGGTCAATGTCTCCATACGATGTGTAGAATTTGTGTGCAGATTTCTTCGACCGGAAAAAATGTAAACACGCTAAAAAGTGCTATAACATTTAGGTAAAAATAAAAAAATTAAAGATTTCGGAATAGTTGAAATTTATCAATAAGAAAAATCAAATATTCATAAGGGCTCGTACCGAAAAATTTGAATATCGGGCATCGCCACATTTGATCCGGATTTCCTAATTATTTTCTTCGGATACAACAAAATGTAATGATGCACGAAGCTTCTAAATTAGTTGAGGAAAAATACAAAAATATCAAAACTAAACATTTCGTTCAAAAGCTCTGCAAAAACTTAAAAGCTCCCAGAAAGCTTAATTTTCCGAACCTCATTTTTTACGTTTTAAAATCTATTTTCAATCGAAGCAACGATCGTTTTACGATATTTTAATTTTTCCGAAATAAAGCTTTTAAAACCTCGAAAGCTCATTGAAAGCTTAAAATTAAAATATTATTTTAAATAATTTAGGATCGAATTTTTATCCGATTTATTAAATTTAAATGAAATATGGAATTTTGACAGAAAGCTTATTCAAGCTAGTAAAAGCACAACCAAAGCTTTAAGTTTCGAATTTAATTATTAACATTTAAAAGTCTACTTTCTATCCAGATACGATCCTTTAACAAAATTTCAAATTTGCAGCAATAAAAATTGGTAACGATTTTGTTAATATTTCAGGTGTGCTCTGTACCTTCCGCGCATTAGACTGCACGCCACTGAAAAGTCTCGGATTTACAGAATTTTGCATAAATCAATTACACTTTCTAATCAGAACTCAAGTGGGTCACTGAAATTATCAAATGGGTCACTCGGTGACCCGCGGGTCATAGGTTGCCGACCCTTGATCTACAGGATATTTTCAACTCTTATTCCTGTCATCTATACGCAGACGATGTACAGTTGTATCTCGCCTGTTTGATATATCCAGGCTTTCTACTGGAATTTAATATGTCAATAGTGATTTACGAGCGGTAGCTCGATAGTCTGATACTAACTACCTGCGCTTGAATGCACCTAAAACTAAGGCCGGTTGAGTGTCGATCCCTTCCCCATATTCCGCGTTAAAAAATTGTAAAAAAAAGTCGGAAAAAATGTATTGCCCAAATTTACTTCCTCTTTACTTTACAAATTTAGATTTTCCCGATTTTGACTGAACTTTCGGAATTTTTCTGATTTTCTTTTTTCACTTATGATTTGATTTTTATTTTTACTTTATCGACTTTCTACCAAATTTTTCCCGACTTTCCTCCATTTTCCCAATGTGGGGTCTTTTCCGTTAAATTGTCATTTTGGCCCTGAATTTTCCGGAAAAACTTGATATGAACCAGAGAAATATTCAGAAATAATCGAAAAGAAAATGTGGATGAAAGATTGGAATTAGACAGAAAACAGTCGTAAATAAAGTGTAGGAAAGGCCTAATGCTGGTAAAATCTGAACATATTTCCCAAGATTTGGAAAAATCGCCCCAAAATATAACGTTGAAAACACGAAAGATAGGGAGAAGCGCGAAAAGTCGGCAAATTTCAGGACATGTTCAGAAAGAAACTTGTCGATTAATTTTCCGAACTAATTCAAAATATCAAATTTGCCGGAAATTTGATTTTTGGAAAAAATAGTCAGCAAAATTCTTTAAAATTAAGGGTTGCCATAAATATTTTACTTCCTTATCCAGAAGATTCTTCTATCATTCAAGACGGAAATCTGAAAATTACGGGCGTCCAATTTTAAAATAGGGGACTTTCTTCATATAAGATTGTACTGGAAATTCTAGTAATTTCAGCTCATGGAAAAAAATATTTTTCACAAAGAGCTCAGTTGATTTAATGTTTCATTCTGAAAATTTGAGGCTTCCAATTTTAATATAGACGATTTTCCTCATACAGAATTCTGAAAGATTCCTATTAGAAAATGTAGTAGCTTCAGGGGAAAAAAAATTTCACACACAGAACCTTATTGACTTAATATTTTATTTCACTAACTAGAAGGTTCTTCTTTCATTCAAGACCAAAATCTCAAAATTAGGAACATTCGTTTTTAAGATATGGAATTTTATTCATTTTAAAAAAACGGTTCATCAAATTTAATTAATCATTTATTTTTCTATAACATTTCCAACCCTAGAAATACATTATCCGTTTTTATCCGTACGGCAGTACGTATCTTGCTTTCTAAGCAAAACTTTGATGCCGGAATCATACTCTCTATACTTTGCTTATATCGCTTATGCTTTGCTTTGCGTATCTGAAACTAAGGTACGTAAATCATTGTTCCCCAAATCATGATGAACGATAACCCATGTCTAATTCCTTGCATGTTATCAAATCATAGAATACTAACAAAGGAAATTATTTTAGAGGTCCTTGATCAAAATCCTCTGATATATGTAGTTACATTTCCCTCAATATATTAATCATTTCTACTAACACGGCTTATACCCATTGGACCCACGATGGTTGGTAAATCCATTTTATAACACATTTAGTAACTCTGTGTAGTGCCACTTGGGATTCAGGACGTCGGTTCGTGATTTACCTAGAAGAATCAATCCTTTCCGAAGTAGTTACGGAGAGAAAGGGATATGTTGAAAAGTAAAACATTTTTCTTAAGAAACTCTGGGGGTTTTGTTAAAAATTTAAATCAAAAATAGCAAAATTTCATTTTAATTGAACCCATTTTAGGTGAAGGTGCTAATTTTAAAATCGCTTCCGTAAAACGAATTTGATTTTAACAAATTTAAAAGATTAAAAAAATTCAACATCCCAGAACTTCTCAACGTCCCAAAAAATCGAATATTTCGTTAATAAAAATTGGAAAATTTCTTGAAAATCACAAATTTTTGAGCAAAATGAGTAAACAATTATTAACCAGTAACGGGTTACAACAATAATATTTTCTGCAACCAAAATAAGCTCGGTATGATATGAACGGTTAAGAAAAGTGGTTCTTGGCGGCCTGGTAGTCTAAATGGATAGGGCATCCGTTATATAGAAGATGTGGGTTCGAGTTCCACATAGTCCGATAAACAAGACCTTACTTTTTCTCAATTTTCGGGGCGGTAAATTATTCCTGATCACATGTTTGTGTTAAATAATTCTACTCGTTTGAAGTAATGTCCCCATTAAGGTGATTTTAAATATGGAGACATGAAAACTCCTAGTTCATATTTCCACTAATTAATCAATTAATATTAGTCAGCAAGTTTCAAGAAATTTTCTGATTTTCATGGTAATTTTCTAACTTTTTCGATTTTTACTTGTTTCAAATTGTCTGAATTTTATCTAAATTTCTAATCATTTAAATCGAGCCTTGTCATTTTATCATTTTATTGCCCTCAAAATGTAGCTTTATCAGCAATACCACGTTTTACTGAAAAAAAAATCAAAATATTAATAAACGAATATGAAGTAGTAAACACTTCTACTTTCACGTTTTCTGTTACAGTGGCCATATCTGTAATCACGTGTTACTTAATGTACGATCATCACCCACTTACGATATTAATGTGAGCAAAGTGTGGGGTGCACAACCATTCCTTGTCTATAGAAAGCAAAATTAAATTCAAATTTATATAGAAAGTAACTTACTTCATAGCCAATTGCCTTTACTTCAACCCTTTATTCAAGTATTAGATTCGTAAGGAGTAGAAAGAGGACACCAATCTGAATACATCCACTATAAACCCTATATTTTAATTGGACTTAGTCTTCCTTAATTGATAAATTTCTTTAACTAATTAAGAAGTAAAATCCCCTATAGAATCCGTATCGAAAGACAGATATTCAAGATAAGACAAGTTGATCGAGAGCTGAATCCCAAGCCGAAATGCAAAATACGAATCTCAAGCCGAACTGACTGGTCGGAATGGGAGACATAATCTGGTATACAGATGGTTCTAAGGCAAACGCAGAAGTAGGTGTCGGAATATATGGGAAAAAACCCAAATCTCAGTTCCTTAGAACTCTTGGACGGCATGCCATCGTATTCCAAGCCCAAGTCTGTCCTATAAAATTCTGTATACGAGGAAATATCAATTTTGAAATACAAGAACAAAGAAATTTTAATTTTTTCTGATATCCAGGCAGCTCTGAAGGCACTATAGTCCTATCAAATTGACTCTTAACTGGTACTCCCTTCAGGGAGTAGGGCCTAGATAACCTAAGCCAATTCAACATGGTTGAACTGGGCTATCTCCCGGAACATTTAAGAATTGTAGGCAATGAAAAACCCGATCTCCTAGCCAACTTAGGAGCGGGATTGGCCTTTCATGGACCGAAACCATTCTGTGGAATATCAAAATACACGACGAGCAGAATGATATCAGAATGAAGCGACAATAGGGAAACATTTCATTGAGTGCAATCACCAGGGCAAACCCAGGCCAAGACGTCACCTTCCCAAGACTAGCACAGGACAACGTGTGTAGAATCTATGGAGATGAAGAGGAAACGGCCGGACATATCCTTTGCGAACATCATTAAATTATTACTAGGACAAATTCTGCACTTCATAACCAGCACAAAGCTGACTAAACTCAATTAATACACATCGGGATGTCAGAATAGGCCCATTTGAGTCCGCAGTGGTTACAGGGCGATTATTGCCACACATCTCATTGCCTACCACCCCACATTGACAAATTAAATTTCTATAATATTGTTTGATCCAAATTTATTAAGAAGTGTGTTGCAGACAAGGACCAACTGATGAATCCTAAAGGTTACAACGGCAACCGTTTAAGTGTGAATTGAACCAATATCCCAGACATTTTCAATAGTTTTTGGTTCAAATTTAGTGACGTGGTTTTGATTGGAGGAAGGACTGTAATTCAAAATTAAGAAGATATGCCGCAGATAAAATATTCCTAACCCACCTACTGAGTCCTAATGTTTAATCTTTTCTTTCAATAATAAGATAGATGTTCTCTATAATGAGGTACCTACTGTACCAATGAGGAAATTGTAAGATTCCTGATGAAACGGGCATAATTGTGCCACTTGAGGTTAAATAAATATTTTTAAAAAATAGCCTACAGCTGCAATTCATCATGTCTAAACCCAAAGTCCCTCTCCGTCCCCTACAATTTTAAACTGGTGATTGCTTTCATTACCAGCTATTCGAAAGCGAACAATTGAAAATATTTTATGACAAATATTACATAGAGGTAACGAGTACTTGTACTCAATCCACCTACAATAAAAATAGGAAAAAATAAATGTAATATTACCAACGAATGGTACTGCTGATTGGGTGGCCGTTTCAATCTTCTAACATAAAGAAAGTTTATAAATGAAAGAAATTGACCAAAGGAATAGGAAACAATTCCTTCTTGTCAATGGGAAATTAATTGTTCGGTCAGATATTCTTCTTGTCTATTTTGAACCACTCTGTGTTATTTTCATATTTGAACGGATGTTTTTGATTGACCTGAACAAACTGAATAATTCTCCCTAAATAAAACCAACGAATTTAATTTAAATTAAGCTTTATTAAATCATAAAATATGGAGGCAATCAGAAAAAGAGGACAGCAATTTTTTGGTGGCAATTATAGCCTTTAATTGAGGGGATAATAAATGACCTCTGTCCAATCGGTTAATAAGAAAAATTGTACAAACCAGCATCTTTATTATATAATTAATTTAATTGCAAAAATATTTAATTAACAATTTATTCATCCAGGGTTGTGATAATTTTGGTCACAGTATACCGGAACTGTTAACGCTAACACATGAGACATCACCAAAAATCGATAACAATCAATTGTTACAACGGCTACCGCAATCACCACAATTAATTACCGTTCATACAAATGAAATGACACCAATGCCAAATGGTCCAAGAATTGGACGACGGGCATCTATTGGCATTGATTTCGGTCTCCTCGTAGTTGGTAAGTGTTATTTGTTATATTAAAGTAAATAAATTACTTTCGTTCATAATAACACCGAATAATCATCGAATACATTTCAAATATTAAATAATAAATTTATGCTTTACAATTATTATTTAATGTTCTGCTTTTAATAATCCTCTTAACTTACCGAGTTAATCATTTCCAGTGATTATCAATAGTAATAATCTATTAATGTAATAAGTGTAAGTTTTATAATGTTCTGGTTATAAAATATAAATTTATTATTTATTTCGCTATTTAATAATTGATAAAATTTATTTCTTCTCATAAATTATTAACTGATAATCTGGTTTTAATAAATCAAATAATTATTTTCTGTTATTGTTCAATTTCGAAGTCCTACTTCGTATGATTTTCTCGTTTTTTGTTATATTGAAACATTTATTTATTAAATATTAAACAATGATGTAACGTTATGATGTTACATAATTTATAACGTTACGATGTTTAGAACATGGATTTAGCCGTTCCGTTTATTTAATTCTACCTTATTTATTTGATTTATTTTTATATTAAATTTTAAGAATAAGGAAAATGGGTGGATAAGAAAATTTTGAAATAAATAATTATTAAATATATGGGTTTCTACTCGAGAAATTTCTCGAGATATTTCGGGATATCTTTTACTATACTAATTCATTCCCTTTAAGTTGTTACTTCTCCATCTTTATCAGTGGTGTGCGGTCAATATCTCCATAAGTTGTGCAGAATTTTTTATTTTCCTTGCCCGGAAAAAATGTAAGGACGCAGAAAGTTGCTTTGACAGTTAGGTAAAAATACAAAAATTAAATATTTCGGAAAAATTGAAATTTATATAAGA
>JANTOP010004918.1:0-17213 GCA_027564815.1 Symmerus nobilis
ATTATAAAAATATTGCTATTAGGTATTTATTTCATAAAATTTTTAGAATTACCTACATAATTCAATTCTTGTAGAATGGCAATCAAATTTTGCGTAATTTTTAATTTTAATTTACGAAAAAATAAACTATTTACTGCAGAATTAACTAACTAATATTAAAAAATATTAAATTGAAATTATAACAATTTATGCATGCGCTTGATTTCAATTTTTAAAAATAAATATATATATATTTATAAAAATTATTCCAATTAATTTTTCAATTATAAATAATAATATTCAATACTTGATCATATATTTTAAATTATTCTTCATTAAAATTGCATAATTATTTTTTATTTTAATTAGTCATTGTATATTTAAAAAAAAGTATTTTAAATAAAAAAGAGAATTTATAATGTATTAAAATATTTAAAATTGTAATTATAATATTATAGAAAATAAGAAGTAAATAGAAATAAATATTTTTATTAAATACAATTAAGATTTTTATTTTTTAATTCTAAAAGGGGTGTCTTTGTAAAGGTACCTTTCCATTTCGTAAATCCTTGCAATTTGTAATTGGTAAATATTTAAAAAATAATTAATTGAATGAATTATTCAATAAAAACTCAAGTAATAATAGAATGTCACCTAAATGTTGGATTAAAAATTCTTGGTTTTAATTGAAATTTAAGTCATTTATAAGATTAAGGATATCTCCAAATTTAATCGGTAGATTAAGATTAATTTTACGTCGTAAGGATAACGATGTCTTACAAATATTTTAAAATTTATTTCGTCAAATTCTCTGCTACCGTTTCAAAGTTACATCGCTAACAATGACTTATTGAATTTGAGAAAAAAAATAAGGCCGTGTCCATGGGGAATTAAACATGAATTTAAAACGAATTTCCATACAATTTGAATCTAGAAAAATAAAAAGAAAATTAACTAACCTGTAGGCGAATAAATCACTGCATTATCCTAGCAAATCATTATCTCATTTGTCAATTCAAACTAGGCGTTTAAATTGTCTTCACACACATTTTTTATATAAAGAAAAATGGAGATTAAAGCAGTGTTGGGATGTCTACAATATAAATTAAAATCCTGATGATATCGAAGAGAAATGTTGCTCCTTTCCAAATGAACGCTTTGATTTTAAAATAGGAAAATTAAATTAAATTGAACATCGAAATTTTTGTTGAATCAGTATGATCGGCTTTCGAGACGAAACTATGAAAGATAGAGATTCGGAATCCTTTACTTTTTCGTGGAGAATTGAATTCTGCACAAAATTGTCTATATCCATTTTTCATATCAATAACCGTTTGGTCAAGGTTTAGATTGGAAGATTGTGGTGACGTCGGGGTTATTACTATTAAGGTTACTATCCCTGATGAAAATTTAATGTCATTCGAGAAATAAATTTAGCCGGTCGGTACCTACATCAGAAGGTATAAAATCTTTTAAAAAATAATTCCTTTAATTTAAAATAAAAATACTTCCAGGTAAACCGTCCACTTGGCCGAGAAAATATGATTTCCCTGCCAAAAAAAATATATGAGCTCCTTTCTGTAAGGAAATCTCTACAATACCAATGTCTCTATCACTTCCATACGACCACCCAAGATTATAAGTCCTTTGGAGATTGGTATCGATCGTTATGGGTACCAAGATTAATTTCACCTCCATACGAGCATATTATCCAAATCGGTGATCCGGTGTTACGGCAAAAATCCGATCCAGTTCCTTTAGATTCATTAACATGTCCAGAGATTAAGTTGCTCGTTAAAATTATGATATCCGTCTTAAGGAAATATGATTGCATGGGACTGGCAGCGCCACAAATCGGTATCCCATTACGGGTGATTGTAATGGAATTTAAGGATAGTTTAAAGGAACGTTTTACGCCGGACGTATATCGAGTCCGACAAATGGAAACTTTTCCTTTAACAGTAGGTTCGATTGATTATTCAATAAATTAATTTTAATTTTATCGGATAATAATTTTAGGTAATTATCAATCCTGCCTACAAAGTAACGAAATTCAATAAGACCCTATTCGTTGAACATTGTGGTAGCGTTCGAGGCTATTCAGGTGATGTTCCCCGGTATGAATCGATTGATCTTACCGGATTTGATGAGAATGGACAACAGAAGGAGATTAAATTAAACGGTTGGAACGCTCGGATAGCCCAACATGAATTAGACCATTTAGATGGGATTATTTACACGGACATTATGGATCGGAAGTCATTTACCTGCACATGTTGGGAGGCGGTTAATCAGAAGCAGGGTCGAATTAAGTTACCATTTCATCATAGCTGAAACTTGTTTCATAATTTTTTTTATAGGAAATTAAAAATTATATTTTAGACAATTAATTGTTATTTAATTATTTTCCTCCCTCCTTTTTTTTAAATAAAATAAATAAATTTTCAAATTTAATAATTCAAAGAAAAAAATGTATACAAAAAAAATTTCTTATTTTACAATTCAGTTGTTTCCAATTTTTTACTTAATATTTGAGCATTCAATGCCATCTTATCAATTTGTTGATAAACATTAAATGAAGCAGCTAAATTATTATGAGTATTGTATCCATTTAGCTCCTTATTCCGTAAATGGCAATCCGATTGATCCTCCTCATCGTAATTATTATCGCTTGTTAACACATTTTCATCTAGGGAGTCGGGACCAACTACGTTATGGTCCGGTTCGATTCCTAAGTCATCATCCGATCGAAACCATTCATTTTCGTAAGCTTTTAACCAAATCGGATTACTACCTTCCATACTATGTTTATTTGTGTTTGGCACACGGGATGTGAGGCCACCACGGATTGTTAAATCAGGAGATGGGGGACCTGTTAGGATATAGATGGAAGCTTATAATTTTCTAGAAAATATTTTATATTTTTAATCTTATACCATATGCATGAACACAAGCGGCTCGTAATTGTCTCCGGTAATCCTTTCGTTGTGTGAAACATATTGATAAAACTACAACTAGTAGCGCTATCGCAAAGATGTTCGTGAATACCAACCAAATCAGCATATTTTCATTGGCTACCGAGCCGGTGAAAAGTAATGCTTCAGATGGCTGGGTATCTAATACATTAAATTCCTGAAATTAAATTAATTAAAGAAAATTCCCTCAACATATAGCTTCCTTTTGATCATTTTACCTTAAATAAATTATCTAGTTTCTCAACATTTTGATCAACCATCCGCAGAACATCGGTTACATCAAATATTGAATTATCACGTTTATCAACTAAATGCATATAGAGATCAGTTTTCGTCTTGTCAACTGATCCATCCCGATTCTCATGTATTTTAAAGTCATCCACATTTACGATCGCATTGGTTACATTTCCTAAGGTTCTGGATTTTATCATTGAGTTAGAAAAATAAATAAACATTTTTAATTGAAATAAATTTACTCCCTAAATATCTGAATCCTATTCCGAATTTGAGCCGGTTGTTGTCGTAAAACAAACCGAACTCGTTGATCTTCCCGTAACAAATATATGAAAACATGAGCTGTGTCCTGAAGTCCATTGGTATTATTAGCTACAACCTTTTTGGTTTAAAGAACGAAATTAAATTAATCAAATTTAATAATTTAATGTAATTTTACCATAAAATCAAAATATCCTTTCATCCCTTTCTGAGGATCAAAATTCAAATTTACAGCTCCGGTTACTCGATCCACTAGGAACGGTGATTTCTGTACATGTTCCAATCCTTCAGTTAATGTTCGATGTATTTCACCTAATTGATAGTAAGAAATCAAGGCATTCATGCCAACATCTCGATCCACAGCTTCGATTTTCATAACGGTCTGTCCGAAATCAGCAGCCGTTGTTACCCCACCCGTAAAAACTTTCGTTAAAAATTCCGGTGGATTATCATTGATATCACTTATATGAATTATAATTTGTACTAAAGTGTTATCTTCGTTAACGATATCGTTAATTAATCGATCATAAACTGGGCTTGCTTCGTATCCGAAATCGATTTCTCTTACATGGCGAACGGTTCTCGAATGTTTGTGACGATCGAAATTTCGGAAATCATTACTTAGCTCCGGATGATGATTCAAGGCCGATCTATTTTCCAACCGTACCATTTTCGGTTGTATTAAACAATTTTCCGTTGCCTTAACGATCAATGTATGGTTCGGTTTAATTTCCCTATCTAATTCCTTAAGAGCGATCAAAATATGTTCGACCGGATCTAGCTCAAATATCCGATCCTCATTGCCATATACAATGAAATAACAGACTTTCGATGGGGGATCATCTAAATCATCTACTTCATCACGATCAACCGTATCCGGTAACTTAATTTTTTCGGCTCCAATTGGAGCATGTTCTACCGTACGAATTAAATTAATTAATTATATTTTGTTTTATATTTAATTGATTAATTAATTACCAGTAAAATTAACGGAAATCTCTTCAATTAAAAATTGAGGTTCATAATCGTTAATATTCCGAACGTATATTGTTAGATCGAGATCAGTACTCAATGGTGTTGGTATCCCCTGATCATACGCTTCAACTCGTATCTAATTAATTAATTAATTAATTCTTTAAATAATTTTAATTATTATAAAATGAATTTCTTTACATCGTAAATCTTTTTTCGTTCCCGATCTAAAGGTAGTTGAAGCGTTATCAAACCAGATGATTGATCTATTGCGAATGTGCGATGGTTACCCATCAAATCTGGTTTTAATCGATATAGAACAGCTGCGTTTGCTCCTTCATCCTTATCAATTGCTTTCACTTGAATTATACTTGTTCCAATTGTGGCATTCTGAGATGGATGAAATTTTACATTCAAAATAATATCGAAAATTAGATTTCTTATGGAAAATTTTGATGGGAGTTTTAAGAAATTTTTTGGGTTATTAGTCCTTTTCCCGAAAATAAATTCATATAAAAATTGTAATTTAATTAATTCCCAAAAAAAATTTATCTATTTCAAAAACACTCACCAAAAATAACCCCTTTTTTTTGGGAATTGTTTTTTTTTTTTAAGAATTTAATTCTTAATTAAACTTTCTATTTATATACGCCCTCGATATTTATTTGGGATATTTTAATTTATTTATTTAAATCGATAGGATATTATTATGACCTGATTTTCCATCATTTGTCTTAGAGGGGAATATATTTTTAAAAATTATATTTAAGAATATTTTTCACAAATTTTAATTATAAAATCCATGATTTGAATTTTAATTACCTCTGGTACTCGGATGGTAACATTATGAGCTGGCGAGACAAAAATCGGTGCATGATCATTAAAATCTAACACCAAGATCTCTATAACGGATTCAACAGAATTCCTTGGCGTCCCCAAGTCAGTAACCTTTATCCTCAACGTATAGTTTCCATAGAAATTTTGAAGGGAATGTTTAGCGTAAATCTCAGCCGACCATGAATCTCGTTGAATTATCTTAAAATGATCTTAATTGGAAAGGAATTATTTCAAGTCATTTCAGTTGTTATTCAAGCACCTTTACCGGTTCCTTCGGTTATCGAAAATTCTAATCGTCCATTTCCGGTGTTCCGATCGTCCGCATCGTCAGCACGAATATGAGCTACAATGTCTTTAAGATCATGGTATTCGGTAATTTGTACCGGATTCGCTGGTAAATGTAACATTGGAGGATTATCATTTTCATCTATGACCGTTATACTGAAAATAAAATCCCCGATCAATTTCAATCTAAAAAGTAAAATTCGAAATAATTTCATACTAAAATTGTTTGAATGAATTCCGACTCTCTCCAGTTAAATATCCAAATTGGTAGTTGTCCCAAGCTTCTATAACCAACATATACCCAGATTTTACCTCTCGATCAATATCATCGGCAACTATTAAAACGCCTGTATCCGCATCGATCGAAAATTTCCCCTGTGAACTCATTTTATCGATGAGAAATGTGATTTTCCCGAAATCTCCTGAATCAGCATCTTTAGCAGCAATCATACCGATCCTCGTATGGATCGGAGCATTCTCATGTACCGTAAAATTCGTTGTTTCCCCGATAAATATCGGATTGTTATCATTTTCATCGATCACTCGGATGAATATATCGACCAAAGATGATCGAGCTGGTACCCCGGAATCCGTAGCTCGAACCGTATAATTTAACCATTGATATTCCTCATGATCAATTTTATTGATCACAACCAATTCCCCAGTTTCCTCATCGACTTGCATCAATTTTAAAATATCCCTCGGACCTTCCAATCCATACCTGATCGTTCGATTTTTATCAATATCATACGCAGCCACATTTGCTATCCCCAATCCGATTGGGCTATTTTCTGTGATCGCCCGCTTATAAAATGGTTTACGAAATTTCGGATTATTATCATTTACATCTTCGATGATAATATTTAGAAAGGATGTGGAGATTTGTTGTCCGATTGCTGAAGCAATGTCCTGCACAACAACTCCCAATTTGATCTGTTCAACTTTTTCACGATCAATTAACTTAGCGATCTTTATTTTACCGTCTAATGAATTTATATTAAATGAATTTATGTAGTCGTATTCGGATGGCTTGATGAGAACCCCCTCTTCAGAACGAGCTTCCGAAACGCTCCCATCAAATGAGTACCGTAACATCGGGTTTTCATCTAGATCATAAGCGGTTAATGTGTAGATGTATGTTCCGACTGGTGTATTTTCATTGATCGTTAATTTCTCTGGTTCATTAAAAATCGGAACTTTATTATTCACATCCAGTATCGTTATATTTACGGTTACGCTTGTTGATAACTGTTCATCACCCAATCCGCCATCGAGAGCAATAACGGTCAAACTATAATCCAATAGTTTTGGATCATTTAGATCGGGATCGAGAGAAGCACCTTGCGCTACCGATATAATACCAGTATCGGAACTGATAACAAATTTATCTTTTGCTCCGTTTTGTATCCGATAAACAATTAGATTATTCGGTGAGGAACCATCGTTATCTATAGCTGAAACTTTTATTATGGAACTTCCGCCTTGCGAATTTTCCAACACATTTCCGTTATATGAATTCTGTTCAAAACCCGGTGCATTATCATTCAAATCGTATAAATAGATAATAACATTGACTTTATTGAATAAGCTATGGATCCCGGAATCTTTGGCTAACACAACTACTTGTAACGGTCTCGGATTCGGTCCTGAATCCGCTAAGAATTGACTTTCAAAATCGATCGGTTCATTCAACCCAATCGTTCCATTTACCGGATCAATATGGAAGTTATCTAGAAAATCACCATCAATAATTTCATAGGTTATCTGACTGTTCAAACTATCCCGCTGATCCGAATCGGTCGCTACAACGACCAGTGGTTGTTCGAACCGGAGCGAGTTCTCAAATAATTTTCCGGTGTACCGTTGTTCACGGAATTCCGGAGCGTTGTCGTTTACATCTTCGATGTAGACGATGATTTGGATGGTGTTCCGGTTCCCTTGACCAACGTTATCTCGTGCTTCCACCGTTAAGTAATGCTCCGAATTTATTTCGCGATCGAACTCCTTTTCGTTGAATTCCTTTATCGATATGGCACCGGTTATGGGGTCCAAATTTAATCTAGGTAATTAAAAGGATATTCTCAATATATACGAGGTATGTTTTTTTCTTCTCTTTCTTTCATGAAAACAAATATTTGTTTACTAACTATTCTCAAAAAATTTTTGGAAAATTTCCGAAATGGGAAATTTTTGGGATATTTTTTTATTTTCTAGAGAACATTTAAAATGTTATAAAATTTAATCGGAATAATTTTTGGTATATTTTTGAAATGGGATGTTTTTGGGATATTTCTATTTGAAAGAAAATTGTTTTGTTAATGAAATTTCCTTAATCAACATTTATGTTATATTTTATTAAAATTATTTAAAAATTTGATAGATTCTCAATTGCAATTAGGATTTTTTCACTTACAAATTAGCAATGCTTCCACTTAATTTAGTAAACCGGATACCCTGCGTTCCATAGTATCCCGAATCTCGATCAATGGCCTGTACCCTACCAATGATGGTACCGACCTGACTATTTTCGGGTATCGAAAATTCATACAGTTCCTCGGTGAATTCCGGAAAGTTATCGTTACTGTCTCGTATGAAAATACGTACTGGAGCTGTTGTATATTTACGATCGCCAGCAATCTCTTCGGCCACTGCCGTAAAATTCACTTCCCTTTCATACTCGAAATTCAGAGCTGAAGCATTTTTGACGCGAATAATAAAAGTAGCTTCATTTATGGCACGTTTTGGCAGTATTTCGAATATTCCGGTATTCGGTTGTAGATATAATTCGAAAGTTCCATTTAAACCTTGATCAAAATCGAATACGCTATTTTTAAAATCACCAGCGAACGTTACTGGTGTATTATCTTGAGCGTTCTCATTAACTTCCGCTTCATAAAATTCACTACGAAACGTTGGTGTTTCATCATTAACATCAGTCAGGATGATCGTAACTTCCGTTTGAACAGATGGTGGAGGTTTAACATTCGATTGTTCCTGAGCTGCTATCTTCAAGATATAAGCTCCATTCTGTTGGTTAACCGGATTTTCCCGGTCTAATGATTGAATTGTATGCACAACACCTGTTACACCGTCTATGTCGAATAGACCACTTCCACCTGATAGAAGAGTGTACTTGATAGGATTATTTATTCCTCGATCACCGTCATGTGCTTTAACTGTAAATTAGAAACCGGTCGTAAAACCATCATAAAACCAAAAATCATAGAGCAAACCTTGAAGAACAAATGTTCCAATTTTTGCATCCTCTGATATTCGGGTTACAGGATTAACGGTTGTAAAAACCGGCAATTCATCATCTTCATCTTTAACTTTAATAATCAAAGCCGCTGTTCCGGTGTTAACAGGACCCTGATTCGCTCGATCCACAGCTAAAACCCTTAATTGATATAAAGCTTTTCTTTCGTAATCCAAACTTCGTACTTGTCGAATGACACCTTTACCATGGTACGTTGCTATCGAAAAATAATCGTTATCTCCATCTAATTCTTGTAGGTAGTAGACGACCTTTTAAATTAAAAATTAAAGTTAAATGAATAGAAAGGAAGTCAATTTCATTATACTTGTCCATAGGCACCCTCATCCCGATCGGTTGCTTCCAGCGTTGTCAAAACGCCCGGTTTACTATTTTCTCGAACTTCTAAAGCCGATTGATATGGTTTAAAAATCGGTTCGTTGTCATTGATGTCATCTACTAGTAAGAGTAGGCTTTGCGCTACATAATTCCCATCCCCCAATCGATTGTCCGTTAAAGTTAATATGATCGAATATTCATCTTTCGTCTCCCGATCCAATTCCTTATTTAAATAAATATTTGCTTCATTATTAGGAAGTGTTTCGATCCGGATCACATCACTATCATACGAATGTTGGATGCCAAACGTTAGCTGATCACCATCCGGATCATAACCGCGTAACTTGAAAATGATCGATCCAATTGGCGTTTGCTGTAATCCTTCCTTTAACCGTAACACAATCTCTGATTGACCATCATCTAGTAGAAATTTCGGTGAATGATTGATACACATCACCGGATTTATGGACCACAAAGTTATAATTATTATTATTAATTTTAGTATGTGATTAGGAAATAAATTGCTAAGGCGGTAGATTCTATTTACATAACGATCGCTGGTATGCGATTTTAATCGCACTTTCTTGTACGGTTTTAATTTTAATGATCTTAAACATAAATTGTCGTTAATTATTTGGTATGGAAATTTGTTGTAGAATTTCATATTTTTGTTTTTTTTTTAAATTATTTATTTAACAATTGATGAAATAAATTATAAGATGGGCTAATCATGTTGTGGGCTTGTATTCGGGATATCCTTTTGTAGATGGTTACGTATCATTGTCTCTCTTTACATGTCAGCAAACGATTCTGTAATAGATAAGATTTGAGATTATATTGTAATTTTTGTTAATGAATTTTTAATTGGGTTGATATTGAGTAGACGAAACAATACGAGGCCACCCAGACTAGATGTTATCTATCTCTTTTAGGTTTTGGTGAAGAAATGAGACGCTTGAGTGGGCAAGAATGTACTTGGAAATATTTTACGTAAATAACAGGTAGACCATAGCACAAAGAAGTATAGACAGACGATTATTTTCATACCAATGTCTTTAATATCCTGATTTAAATTCCAATTTTCTTCAGGTCCTTGAATATCTAATTACGCACAATTGCTCGCAAATGAACAAATGAATAATTTAATTTAACGAAATTAATAAAAATTTAAATCCTGATTTTTACCGAGGGTTCAATTGGAGTGTAATTATTAAATCGCCACTTTTCAAAGAAATGTCTATAATTTCGCTGGACATTTCAAATTTCCTAATTTTAATTTCGATCCATTTAGACAATTATTTAATATAGCTAATGACATAAATACTTTAAGGGGTTGTCTCACAAGTTATATTTTTAAAATAAAGCCAAAAATGATTTTTAAGAAATGAAAACATTTTTGCAAAATCTGTAATACGGATCATTTTTTTCCAAAAAATTTTCTTCGGCGCGTTTAAAATCTAATTATGCTGAATTGTTTCCTAACTAATAATGAACAAATTAATTTCTCGAATTTTTTGAAAAATGAACCTCCGAATTTTGGTGTAGTTTTCCTCCGTTGAGCACAATTATTAAATCGCTCATTCTCCAAAAATTGTCAGTGGTTTCGGGGGAAATTTAAAATTTCTAAATTTCTAATTATGAATAAAAAATATTAGAATTTGATATTTTTTGAAATAATGATGCGAAAATCTGAAATTAATCAATCGGAAAGAAATCAGATTCCACAATGAATGAAATGAAATTTTAAATTTCAGCTTTCCAGACTTTTATAGTTTTATCATACGGGAAAATTTGAAATTTCATTAAAATTTCGTAATCTAGATGGAAAATTGATTTTAAGCCATAGAAAATTGGGAACGGAAATTATAGCTTTCCGTGAGCTTTTAAGTTTTTGCAGAGATTTCGTACGAAAAGTTCAGTTTTACAATATTTGCCATTAATTTGTTCTGTAGAATGTCGAGAGATTTTCTAGGACGAATTATATTTAAGAAAGTACAGTGCATATATAATTTTGTTTTAGCAGGTGAGACACTGATAATATATATCGAATTATTAAAAGAATAGACTTGCAGAGTCCTGAGAACCAGAGTCTTCAAAAACCCTAGTCGCCATGGAGTTGATCGGAGAAGAAAAAGTCGAATTTTCACAATTAATTTTATTACTTATTTCAACAAAATAATTATTGTAATTTTAATATGTATATTTCTGTGTGTGTCTAATCTTATAGATAATTAAGCTAATAAATAATTAATACATTTAATGAATCGAAATAAAAAGAAATAATACAATTATATTCATTTCAGTACTAAATTAATAAAACTTACCATTGAAAGTTTAATTTTTTCTAATTAATTAAATCTTTGATTGGGTTTTGGAATATAATTATTTAAACCAACAATTTTCGGGTTTCTTAATTTAATTTCGTTCATTACTAAATTTAACGGTCATTTAATTTCTGAAAGAGTAATAATTCCCCATAAGTCCAACTCATTTTTCGTCCCTTAAACCAAACCCTTCTTGTTTATTTCAAAGATAGAACACATTATAGAAATTAAAATTAATAAAAATATTACAAATTTTATAAAAACATAATAAGACAGAAATTCATCACAAAAATTTGAATTTGAATTTACTTATCACGGTTGATTATAATTCGGCTATTTCTTGAAATTATTTAGTGAATTTGAAAAGTTGGTATCAAAACTACAAATTGCTAGGTTTTTATACAATTTCATTTTAAAAATTTCGATGAATACATCACCTTTATCAACAGTATAAAGGTGATGCAAACATTGGTAAGGTGATATCTTCAAAAAATTCAAGTGCCTGAGTTAGTAATATTGGTATAATGACATTTGCCATAATTATAGGGGATCCGTTTTTAAAGCCGTAAATTATGAATATTTTATTCCTTGTTGTTGTATTTTCTGACCCTTTCTATCGTTAATAACAAAGTACACGCATTTTGATCGCACGTGCATTGCACCAAGTATTATTCGATGATTCATAACTATATCCGGTATCACTTCCGCACTGTAACCTATACCCAGTTTCTACGTAATAGTATTTACCCCACGAATAGTTGCATTTTTATGGATCAAAATTATCGGTATCGTTACAACAACAACTATTTAAATTTAAAGAGATTGCAAATAGCAGAGGGACTTCTCTTTATATATTAATTATATTATGTTTTATTACATTGCAAATTTGCATAATTTTCATATATTATTATACAATTTATATTGTACTTAATTAGTCCACAACAAATTATTCAAGGTTATTGGACTTTTTAACAATATTTAAAATTTTTGGATAATAATAAAATGGGAAACGGCATAAATAATGGAGATTGCTGATTTATAAAAATAAATCATTATATAAATAAATAAATAAACAAGAGTTTACCTCTCGTTAAATTTTCACTTATAACACTTCCATACAATTTTATATTGAAACGCATGTTTGCATTGTAGGTATGAATAAATCTGTGAGCCTTGGGTAAAATAATTTAATGTAATGGAAGTAATGTGTCTGGGCTCTATGCCATATATTGGCCATATTCTCACAGAAATAATAAATTATATAAAAGCACAGTCTGTATTTCCGGAAATCGGCTTAAATGAACAATAAACATTAGTTACCAACTTCTACTGTAATATTTTGAAAAGAAAAACTAAGCCAATAGACGCAGCGACATAGAATACAGAAAAGGTTTTTATAAGAGATTACTTGAAGCATAATGTTTTTGTTTTGTATAATAATAATAGATATAAATTCGATTATCAACATAATTATGAAATGATTGAATAATATAATCTAAGAAAAATTTATAAAACCACGATTTTCTCTCTGTCTGATGATAGTAAAATTATCGATATTTAAAGTAGATTTATAAGTAAAATTATCTGGGTGAAATTTCACCTTAGTTCTATTCGGCGGGAATTACTATTAATTGTCCTAGATCTGCAAGGAATTTTCTTTAATTTAATTTTACCACATTGGTGTATATTTAATTAAATTATTCAGAATTAAATCGATTCCGTCTAAACATACAAACCGACTTGTAATTTTTACCGCCGTCTATATACCGCCTCTTTCGAAATTGTTAGATTTATTTTTTTTTTACAATACATAATCGATTAATTGAATATTTCGAGCATAAAAATTCAAGAAACAAGAAATTGATGATAGTGGAAATCTTATACGCATCGATGCGTATACGAATCTTAATCATTTGTTTAGGTTACTTGATTTCGATGAAGAAACATAAATTTTATATTCATGAAATTTCTTAATCTTCAACAAAATTTGTATTTATTTCATAAAGTATTTTAATTCAACTAATTGATGGTATATTGTATTTTAGTGTGATAATACCTCATATAATATTTATTTAATAAACCTATGTTTTTAAAATTCAATTTTTAAATTTTTATAGAATTCTGCAATGTTTACGAAATTATAGCGATTTCGTACTTTATTTGATTTTTCATAAAATTTATAAATTTAACTAAAAATTCAGATTTTATTCAATTTCTCAATTTTCCTAAAAATTGTTCGATTGTTGGCAATGGGAGAAATAGATTCTGAAAGTTTATCATCTTGATTCCTAAAGCTATCATTAAATCATTATATTCGTTATAATTAGTAGCCATTACCTTCAAATGTTGCAATTTTTTTAAAATATTTTTATTTTCTTAACTTAAAATATGCTGATATTAATTTAACTGTTTATAATATTTTTTCCTGTAATTGCTAAGTATTAATACGAGTACTACATGTATATGATGAATTCAACTCTATATTATATGTTATTCTTTTATTATTATTATTATTATTATATTAAATAAAAATAATTTCAGCAAGTAATGTCTTGTCTTGACCCACTAACCAGTCAGTTCCGTAAAATTGTTACAATTTTTCAACGTTTAAGTGTCAATGGGTTTTCTTTCTTTTGAAATATCTTCTTTAGAAATGATATATTAGTCGGAGAAAGAATTAGAAAAATAATCATTTTCTTGGAATATGTAGACTCATTATAATTTTAATTCGATATAAATTTTAAATTCGGTTCGGTCAGAGAACAAAATTCCGTTAAAGGAACAAAGTCAAGCAGTTAAAATAAATAGAAAACATGCTCTTGAACTCTAATTATGTAAATTTTCTCTGTCAACCAACCAAGCATCTGAAATGAAAATTATCTAGACTTTTATTTATTTAATTTTTACACTTTTCTCATATCGTACTTTGACAATACGGAATTCATGGATTATATTGTATGTAATGTACATTTGACGTTATGCATCTATGCAAACGCGTTCCGGTTAACAAACCATAACAAAAAATGTATACATTTAAAAAAAAAAAAGTAATACATGAAGTAGATGGTTGTATTAACCCCGGCTCATAATTTACTGTATAAATTTTAATTCAACGAAAGCAATGGAAAAAAAAGTTATATGTACTCGTCTATGACCCGTTGCTTGAATTTATAAGTAATTATTACGAAAGATGACAAAAATTTGGTTATCCTACAGAAAATATAACAGTTAGTAATTAACTTAAAATCAGATTAAATTGACAATAATATTTATTTGGAAGGGCTTCGAAATACCATTCATTTGTTTTGAATTTATTTCAAAAGAAAGGCGGTAAAGAAATAAATAAATTAACACATTTCTTAATTTTCGATTTTCATACTTTTCACCATCCGACCATTGATAATTTCATTTAATTAAGAGAATTATGTAAATTCGTGGTGTAAATTTCGTAATTTATTTTATTAGATGAATTGTTACATCAAAATGAACAAATTTTGGATTCTTTGCAAATATCCGTTGCCATAATAAATTTTTTTGGTCCATTCACCTTATCCAAATTTTATCAAATTAACTCTTGATTTTTAATTATTGTTTTTGTGACTCTTTTGTCTCTTTGTAAATAAATAAATTGAATACAAAAAAAAATGCTTTTATGTTAATAAAGGTATTGTTTAAATTTAAAAAAATCAATCTTTTTTTGGTTTTTAGTTTTTTAATCAATTGTATATAATGTCATTAATCTCTCATTATACATAGTATCGTGGTTGACTAATTTGTTGTATTGTTTATATAGAAACAAATACCAGTTTTTCTTACTCCAAATGGATATACTAACGCTTTAAATTAATTTGAATCAAAATTTAAAACTAATTTAGGAAAAATGGGAAATGAAGAAAAAAAAATTTTAATTAATTTGATCATTAAAATTCATAATTTATTTTAGATCCACAGGTATGTCTCTAATCTAATACCAATATATATATACAGGTACGTATCTATATAATTCAGTAACACATATGTATAAGATATAAGATTTCATTTCCAGAGAATAGTGGTTGTTTAATTAATTAATCTTGGTTGAAAATAATCAAGAGGAAACATTTTAGATTTTCTTTATTAAATAAAATTCAATTGTGAAATTCATTCGACTCAATTCAACTAATTCGACTCGATTCAAATTAATATAACATTTTTATTCAGACGAAATCATTATTTGTCTTCCTTGTAGGTTCCAGCGGTTATTCCATCGGAAGTAAATCATCTTAAATCTAAGAAAATATCCTAAAATTATTTAAATATTAAATTTATTCATTTATTATAGAAAACACATTAATAACTGTATCATCATAACATCTATTTTTAGTATCCATCTTTACTACTATTTTTTTTACAGTTCAATAATGGATATTTCTCGACTTTTTAACAAGTAGATGGTTTCATACATCAATAAGGTAAGGTTACTATTAATTAAAATAATACCTATGTGAGGTACCGAGTATTTATAAAAGATAAATCCCCAATATTTTATTAGTTTAATTGCCTTTTATTTAATAAATTTTGTAATAAGAAAAAATGGTTCATTACTTGACTGCTCAAATTATTATGACATTTCAAATTACAAACGGAAAAATTGATTATTTTCCGGGATATTCGTTATTTTTTTTATTTCAAAATTTTATTCAGAAATGTTTGCCAAATTTGGCTCAACTCATTTTTCCCAGATAGCATATGAGCAAAATTCTCAGGCTAATTTCAGAGTTTCGAGATATAAAATTATTTGAATTAATTATAGGTATTTTTTGTAAATCGTGAGATAAATTTTTGATTTAAAAATTTTATTAAAAAAAATTTGCTTAATTTGGCCGAATTAATTTTTCTCAGATAGCCGATGATCTATTTCTATATGATCAGAATAATTTCGGCGTTTCGAGAAGAAAATTATCTGACCGAATTAGGAGCTTTCATTATGAAATTTGATTAATTATCACCGCTATACATCTTTGTAAATTGCGGAATCAATTTTTAAAATAAAAATTTTATTAGGAGAAAATTGCCAAATTTGGCTGAACTATTTTTCCGGCTCTCAAATTAATTTCTGAATTTTACCCCACCTATTATCACCCCAATATGCGAATGAACCCCATTGAAAATAGGAAAAAATTGAATTTTAAAATTTCAGAATATGAATGAAATTTACTAATTTTCCTGAAATTTTTAATATCTAATTTTCAAAAAATTTTCTAATTTTCAAGAAATATTTTCGTTTCTCAAAGAAACTATTAATTTTCCAAATTTTTTTTATTTTCGGAAAAATCGCTAATTTTCAAAAAAATTTTTATTTGGAAAAAGAAATGTAAAATTTTCAAAAAGTTTCAATATTTTTAAAAAATGCACATAATTTGGACGTCATTTTCAGATTTTTATGAAATTATTCAATTTCCAAGAAATCATTTCACACAATTTTCCTAACAGTTTCCTGACAAACTTTATCCGAGGAATTTGTATAATGAATCAGAAATTTGAATATCAGAAATTAAATCTAAGAGTCCGGTGAAGAAATAGTAAAACAGATTTTTTTATAAAATTAACCCGTTGATTTTGTTATGTGGCGAATTTGGCGATATTTTTTTGTATCACGTAGGGGTCGGCAATTGCTCTTCAGCCATTCGAGTGACATAAAAAAAAAAAACAAATTAAAGAAGGATGGTCACTGCGCCCGATGATGCAAATTGGCTCTAGAGAGAGACAATTAAA
>JANTOP010004929.1:0-17207 GCA_027564815.1 Symmerus nobilis
GGGGATTTTATTATCACATTTTCTTCTCTATCTCCCTGTTTTTAATGAACTTTCGATGAGCTTTTGGGACTTTTGAAGTTTTTCTTGGGAAAAGTTGAAATTTCTTTAAAGGACCGTTATCTGGAGAGATAATAGATTTAAAACGTAAAAAATTAAGTTTCATGCTTAAAGCTTTCTTAGAGCTTATATTGGTTTGGGAAAGCTTTCTGGAAACAAATTTAAATTTAATGAATCGGATAAAAATTTGATCTCAAATTATATAAAAAATTTTTAATTTTAAGCTTTCAATGAGCTTTCTATGCTTTTGAAGGTTATTTTAGGAAAATTTCAAATTTCGTTAAGGGACCGTTATCTGGATAGAAAGTAGATTTTAAAATCTAAAAAACTAAGATTTACGCTTAAAGCTTTCTTAGAGCTTATACTACTTTGGGAAAGCTTTCAGCGAAAAACTCAAATTTCATTTGAATTTAGTGCATCGGATTAAAATATGATCAAAAATTATGTATAAAATAATTTAATTTTAAGCTTTCAATGAGCTTTCGATGCTTTTGGAGTTTTTTTTAGGAAAAGTTCAAATTTCGTTAAAGGACCGGTATCTGGAGAGAAAATAGATTTAAAACGTAAAAAATTAAGTTTCATGCTTTAAGCTTTTTTAGAGCTTATATTGGTTTGGGAAAGCTTTTTGGAAAAAATTTAAATTTTATTTAAATTTAATGAATCGGATAAAAATTTGATTTCAAATTATATAAAAAAATAATTTTTATTTTAAGCTTTCAATGAGCTTTCGACGCTTTTGGAGTTTTTTTTGGGAAAATTTCAAAGTTCGTTAAAGGACCGTTATCTAGATAGAAAATTGATTTTAAAATACAAAAAAGAAGTTCCAAACTTAAAGCTTTCATAGAGCTTTCATAATGGCTTGCGAAAGCTTTTTGAAAAAATTTCAAATTTCATTTCAACTTAATGAATCGAATCAAGATTTGATCTCAAATATAAAAAATAATTTTAATTTTAAGCTTTCAATGAGCTTTCGCTACTTTTAAAGCTTTTTTATCGAAATTCCGAAATTACGTTATACGACCGTTATCTGGATAGAAAATAGATTTTAAAATTGAAAAAATAAAGTTTGGAAAATTAAGCTTTTTAAATTAGATCAGAAATTCAGAAATAAGACCTCGGAAAATTTAATATAAATTTAATGGAAATAAAATAATTATCTAAAGTAAGAAACAAAACAAATACATATTTATTTAATAATTTTATTTTCTTAATACTTTATATTTTATTTTAAATATTTTTTAGTAATTTAATAAAATACAATAAAAATTTTTAACCCCCATAATTTAGACGGTGTACTCTGCGCCTTCTGCTCATTAGACGGCACACCACTGTTCGAATCCCTATTTGCGGCGCTTAATATCTTAAGTGTAACACTTTCATTTCCTTATACCGCGGTATATAGAAAATCAATATCTGGTGTTCAATCAATTATCGCAATTAAGAGGTGTTAAATGAATGACAAAAAAAGGTTAAATATTATTAGCTAATCCATTATTAATGAGAACAAAAATAATTATTGTCAATTCATCTTCACTAAGCTATTATTTTCTATTAAATGCGGATCGAATTACTTGTTAATAAAATTATAAATTATAATAAATCTTATCTATATACAATTATATAATTAAATTAAATTTTATACCTATCAATCAAATTTTATTACTCAGCCAATTAGAATAAAATAAACAATTAATTAATTAATTAATTAAATAAAATTCAATACAAACCTGCTCGTGTTATTCGTCCAACATTGAATCGATGCGTATAATTGACCTTAAAAAATGATTCAACTAGGGCTCGTTCTAATTTCCCTTCACCGCGTATCGGTGAAAATAAATACTCCGGATCTATTTCATATTTAAGCTGTTGATAACTATTGGAATATAATTAAATGTAAATTAATAATATTATATTTATTATTGATATTGATAAATTAAATTTTATTGAATCGTCCTCGAGAAATCACGTAAATTACTGGATATATTAATTTATTGTTCCGAATGAAATTAAAATTGAAATAAATCTATAAAATTGTAGTTAAGAGTAGGAATTGACATAAATTAAATAGAGAGAATTAAATTTAATTAAATATCTCTAAATGTTAAGGAAAGTTTTAGAATTTGATGTTCTTTATTGTAAAATTAAATGTCTTTATTCACAAATTAATTATTATAATTTTATGCGAGTAATTAATCGAAGTAATTAATTATATTACAATTTGTTAGTAAGTGAAGGTGAATAAAATAATTGATATGAATAACATTTAATTTTATTTCAAATTGTCGATATTGTTTGCCATTGAATTTTCAATGTTTTAATAATGCGAATTTAACTACTGAATACATAGAATTATGTCCCATAGATCCAGAGTCGGGTTAAGGTATTCACGGGCCTTAGGCCAGATTTGAATCTTTTAGGAATTCAAATTAATATTATTTTTATATCGTGATTTTAATTCTCATTCTTTTGATATCTTTACGATATCAGCGACTTTCCTTCTCCCTCACTCAATCTATGAAAGCTCTGAGCTGAGCGACTAATTTTATTCATTTTCAATCTAATTTATTTGATTAATAGGAAATTCCGAATCTGAAACGTTCCCGCAAAAGCGCTACAAAAGCTTTTAAAGCTCAAAGAAAGCTTCAACTTTGAGATGGGAAATTTTCTTCGTATTGATACCTACTTTCCATTCAAATAGTTTAACAGTACCGAAATTTAAAATATTACGACAAAAGCTCTTGTTAGACTTGAGGGTTTAATGAAAGCTTTAAGTTTTGAATAAAATTTTATCCGTTTTCAAATCTAAATTTTATCCGAATAATTAAATTACAACAATTTCTGGAATTTCCCTATAAAAGCTCCGCATAAACTTTAAAGCTCAGCGAAGAGATGAATTTCTATTAATATTTTATATGTTCTTTTAATCTAAATTTTATCTGAATCATTAAATTATAACAAATTCTGAAATTTTTCTATAAAAGCTCCGCAAAAGCTTAAAAGCTCAAAGCATACCTTACGTTCAGGACACTATTTTATTCGTATCGACGCCTATTTTTCATCTAAATAATTCTAACTGCAACGAAATTAAAAATTTTTCGATAAAAGCTCGACATAAGCTTACGAGTTCAGCGAAACCTTTAAGTTTTGAAAAAATTTTTATACATTTTGAATTTTAATTTAATTCTAATAATCTTATGTTAATTACATCTGAAAATTTCCTACAAAAGCTCTGCGAAAGCTTAAAAGCTCAATGAAAACTTTATGTTTGGGATACAATTTTATACGTAATGACACCTTTTTGTCATTGATTTTTGAATTGAGATCTCATAAATGTAAATCGCTTTTATCATGGTGGTAAAGAGACTTATAAGTGAACCAAACAGCCCCTTAAGGGTTGTATAGGAACTGTGGCAAATATGGACCACTCTATTGAAATCCTATTAAAAATTAAAAATTTCATTTCAGGGCGATTTCTATAAGAGCGAATTTACAGAAAAATTCATCGAATATTATGTCGATTTGACAAGATAATATCTTCGAATTTAATCGGTAGATTAAGTTTAAATTTACGTCATAAAGATAACAATATCTAATAAGTATTTCAGAATTTTTTCGTAAAATTTTCTGCTACCGTTATGAAGTTCGAGATTTATAAAATATATGATCTCCATTCAACCCCACAGCTTGCATCATATCCGAAATATTTCTTCTTATTTAATAATTAATTAAATTTCAGAAATCGGGCGAATTAATTTACGAAAAGCTACATTTATAGAAGATTTACAATATTTTAAAATTTATAAAAATTTTAAATTTTTATTTAAAAATATTTCGGGTTGATTTATATTTGGCGAGTTTCTATAGAAGAATTCATCGAATATTATTTCAAGTTTAAATAATATTATCTCGGAATTTAATCGGTAGATTAAGATAAAACTTACGTCATAAAGATAACGATTAATTATGAGTATTTCAGAATTTTTTCATTGAATTCTCTGCCACCGTTCAAAAGTTAGAGTTTATCCAAAAATGTCCCATAATATTTGTTTTTGACTCATTCATTATTAGTTGAAGTAATTTTTAAAAATATTAAAATAATAAATATTTTTATTTAAATTAATAAATTTAATTTATAATTATATATAATTTAATTTACCTAAAAAAAATCTGTAAAATGATACATACCCTGTCATACATAAAAATGTTAAAAGTACTGGAACAATCACAAAATAGCCAGGATGTTTGCCAATAAACGTTCCTAATTTATAAAATGATTTATTTAATGCTGTGTCCACACATGACAATCCACATGACATCTGAAAGTAACAATAAATTGTTAATCTTTGATAATTATTTCTTTCAACTCGTAAAATTGAAGGATTTTACGATGATTAATTTTGGGGATTTTTTATGTTTTAAATTTATGATACTTTCTTCATTTTATTATTATTATTTATTAATTTCCGGTCACTCCTTTACTCTTTTATAATCAATTGTATAATTTTCACCAATCAAATAAGTCAATATTTTTTTATTGGATAAAATTGAACATCATCAAGTGACAATTCTCTTTATCTGTTTAAATGTAAACTTTTACTTGATAAATTTTGCATAATATAATTTACCATTCAAAAAAAAACAAAAAAATATATTGCCAATAGGAAACTTAATTTTTTATTTAAATTTTTTTTTATATTTAAAATCTAAGTTTACTTTCAAATTTGTTAGGTGTAAATTATCCTATATAATAAAAAATGTAATCTTTAGTAATTTAATAAAACACTCATTTGTAAATAGTTATATATTTTTTATTTGAATTTATTTACCAAGGGCAGATCATTAAGTACTATGCGTAAATATGTTGATAACATCTGTGTGGAAATTAATGAGCTACCCTCTTCCAAAATTTATTTGGACGTCTAAAATTTCTTTATGCAACAAATAAAGTAACAAACCTTAACCTATCAGAGGTCGAAGAGTTCAACTTTAATTTAGCTATATCTGTTTAATTTCAATTTTTTTAAAGAAATTTTCTAAAAATTAAAAACATTATGTAATTAAAATAAAATTGTATGTTTAAAAATATTTAATTTAATTATTAGATATTAAATATTTAATTTACAAGTAAAAGTTAATTTAATTGTTGAATTATACAATTATTAACCATTAAATAAATTTTGTTAATTATCATATATTAATCATATTTTTCAGATTTAATTGGAATCGAAATTATAGCATCGAAATGACCTATTAAGGGCGAGATAAATTAGACATGAAAAGCATCATATATCTTCTAATAAATGAATGGGAATTATTTCGTTGAAAGACAAGAAAACAAATTGAGATGTTCACAGAAAAATATTTATTAAATAAAATACATTAAACACGATTTTTATTTATGATATTTTCTTATAAATTATACTTAATGAAAACAGATAATAAATAAAGAAAATATAATAATAACATTAAGCAACCTTAGAAAATTTTATAAAATAAATAAACATTTTCCGACCCGATTAATGTTGAATATTTAAAAGTATTTTCTTTACTTATATTTCTATTTAATAAAATAAACAAGTATTAAATATATATAATCGGAAATATTTATTGCCAATAAACATTTATTATTATTTATTATTTTCTTTATCAAATATAAATTTCTTCTTATTTTATTTATTATCTTAATTAAAATCCGGAAAGAGATGACCCATATTTCTCGCATCGAAATGACCAAAAATTTCGTTTTGTAACACAGAAAACCATCGAGCGAAAAAAACCTGAAATTCAAGATTTTTAAATAATTTTGATGAGCAAATAATTTTTAGATTGTCTGATTTATTTATTATTATTATTATTATGTATTTATTTTAATTTTAATTTACTAAAATAACTTTCTTTTCTTACTGAATGTTAATTTCGCATTTCTTACATTATCCATCCACCAAAACAAGTGTTTAAAGGAATTTCTTAAATATAAATTATAATAATTCTTATAATTATATTTTATATACTTAAATGTAATGTTTATATTTCTAACAGGTAGACGAAATTTAAAATAAATTATTTGAGTTGGTTAAAATTATTTATACTTAAATTATAGTTATAAAACTAATCGATTTTTAAATATTATATTTGAAAATATATTAGATCTAATTGTGGTTCTATTAATATCTGTACGTTATCTAGACTAATCTATCAGATTATTGAAATTAATCAACCGCGAGTATGATCCACTTTTAAATCGTTAGATTAATTGAATTATTCATTTTTCTTCTTTATTTATTAAATTTATTGGTTAAGAAATTTTCATCAAAACAACAGCGATTTAATTAGCATCTAGACCGTAACGCTGATTGATTTCTTTCTTTAACATTTTACATAATTGTCTTATTGCATATATTTTCTAATTAAAATCTTAATGTTTTCTTTAGATGCACATAATTGCATATTCGAGAATTTTGACAGTTCCAAGCCCCCCATTAGTTTAGAGTTGGCCGTTAGAATTTGATTTAAATTAAAATTAATTACATAATCTGTTCCGAAACTGTTCCCACCATTCAATTGAAAGATGAATGAATTCTATCCCCGGGGAAAAATATTAGATAGTTAATATACCCAAATGAGAGACAGATAAGCTAATCAAGAAAACCTTCAAATCAAAGTCACGGTTTTTCTTAAACGTAATGGATATATTCTCTTGTAAAATAATATAATAAAAAGAAATGTTTATTATTATATGCAAATAATAGTAACGGGGCATCCTATATGCACATCACATGCACACATAATTTCTATAATTCACTTTGGTGTATTTTTTTTGTTTGCACTTTAAGATTCATTAATCTGGTAGAACGATTGAATGGAGGGCATTAAAGTGCAACTTAATATTATTATCAATTTTTTCTTTATTTTCCAGCTAATATTTATGTACATTGGAGAGCTGTGAAATTTATGAGGAAGACATTGGTTTTAAAAAAAATTGAAAATTGCCCTACAGACATACTATCCAATCGAATGGTTTTTAATATATCTCGATCTTGTAATTTATACAGGGAAACAGTAGCGGTCCATACCAACTAACCTATACCTTTAGGTGGTTAATTATTCGTTAACGGATTTTTTAAAAAATTATTTCTTTAATTAGATAATTAGAATATATTTATCCAACACCTTAATTGATATTTCTCTCGTAAATCTGATTCATATATTTTAATTATCGCATCAATATTTTTACAAGACAAATTATATAATAATTTAATTTTTAAATAAGTTTATTGTCTTCAAAAGAAATATTAATAAATTGTTAAAATTTTTCTGAACGAGAGATATTGTAAAGAAGACTCGAATTTATTAATCGAATTATATAATCCAACAGTCGTTTATTTTTTTAAATTAAATTCATAAACCGAAGAAAATGTTAATAAGAAAATGTACTTATATTTTTTATTATGTTTATCTAATAAACAATCATTTTTCATTAAATTATGAAATTTTTTCAGAAGACAAACGTAAAAAAAAAAAAAATAAAAGAAGAAAGGTAGGCATAAATTATGTAGTCTATTTATCGAATTACTTAAGTTGTTTTTGCAATGATGTGCCAAAATAAAAGAAATAAAAATGGTAACAATTAACATTTCTTTAAAAATGCCAATTATGAATTTGTTGCAAAATCCATAGAAAATCTATTAATATGGAAATAAGAGGCTAGTTGACTTTCTATCAATTTATTTTTATTTTTCATTCATACCTTGTAATTTGTAAGTGATATTATTTGTTAATATTTGGATTGGTAGGTGATTGATTAGAAAATCTTGTCATTTACACTTCGCGGGTAGGGTATCAACCTCGCGGATTTATAGGAAATTTCTGGTAATTTTCTATTTTTCAGGACAATTTTCTAACGATCAAAAATCAACAGCCAAAAGAGTATTTAATTTATTTAAATTATTTAATTATTTAATTTGTTAAATTTTAATTTATTAAACAGGATTTATACTAACAGGCATCGTATCTATCAAGTTTGGACAGGTAGGTCTAAGGTAGGTATATTTATTTTCATCTCTTGATTTTTGAAGGGATTTTAAAAATACATGTTGAAAGACAACCCCCTGATTAAATGGTATTGGTAGAAGACCCAATTAGTTTTCTATTTAAACTCAAATTACAAATTTCAAATTTTAAATTTTCCGGGAATATATTGGCGTTTCCCTGAAAAGTACCCATATTTCCGGAATCAGCCCCTATAAAATCAGGGGGTTCATTTTTTGAAGAATTTTTTCCACCATTTTCTAACTGTACCCTAACGTTTAATTTTTCATCATCAGATTTTTTGATTCCTTAATAGAATTTTCCGGAAAATTAAGTTTTTCGGGAATGTGTCCAGAAATAGTGGAAAAAAAAATTAACGCGAAACGGATGAGTTTTTTAAAAAAAATTATTAACAAAATCTTGGATAATTTTGAATACACCTGATACAATTTGATTTTTAACGGAATTTTAAAAATAGAAGTTGGAATTGAAACTCTGACCTAAATATATTGATAGATCACCCAAGTTATCCTCTACATGAATCAATTTCAAAATTTTCAGATTTTAAATTGGGCGAGAAATTAAAAATTATTAGAAAAATATTGGGTGCATTTTTTGGAAAATTGAAATGATCTAACAAATTTGTTGAAAACTCTGTTAATTCTATAGGTAAAATCCTGCAATTTTACAATGCAATCTACAGTACGATCTATCAGTGGCGTGCGGTGTAATACGCAGAAGGCGCAGAGCACGCCTGAAATATCAACAAAATCGCAACCAATTTTTATTGCTGCAAATTGCTAACCCAAACAAATTATTTTATTTAATATTTTACTAATTTATTTATCTAAAAAAGTCTCGAAATCTGGTCAATGGCCCTAAGATATGTGGTACTTGAAGTTTTGTGTTCTAAGATCAATAATTTCCAACGATGTGGACGTATCGGATCGGATAAAAGTTTACACGCTTTGATATTTATTTTCCATCCTAATAATTTAAAATCAGTAAAATTAAAGATTTTTTGAAAAAGCGTAAAGAAAGTACCAAGAGCTCATCGAAAGCTTTTAATTAAAATATTATTTTAGGCAAAATGGAATCTAATTGTTCTCCCAATAATTAAATTTTAATCAAAACCGAAATTTTTGTAAAATAAATTCCGTGACTGGAAGAAACTTTTACATTTCGGCTTTAAATTTAAAATCTATTTTCTATCCTAATAATTTAACGTCATTTAAATTTACAATTGTCAGAAAAGAGCTTTAAGAAACTTCCAAAAGCTTATCCAAAGATTTTAGTTAAAGTATTAATTTATTCGTAATCAAATCTATTTTATCGCCCAATAATTAAAATCTCTAGGGAAGCTTTACTGCGTTGAATTGAATTAAAGGCAAATTATAATGAAGGCAGCCATAGTCTTTGTTTGGCCTTGAAAAATTCAACTATCTGCCTGTAGTAATTTGGAATTAATATGTGCTTACAATGAGCTTTCTAGATTTTTCAAACATTTTTTAGAAATTTCGTGAATTCACCGATATCTCGATATATGAATGATTTTTAAACGTAATATAGAAAATTAAGTTCGAAATTTTGAGCTTTCTTTGAGCTTACAATGGATTGAGAAAGCTTTTAGCGAAAATTTCATATTTTATTTATTTAATAAATCTAATAAAAAGTAGATTCCAAATTATATAAAATGGAATTTTAATTTTAAGCTTTCAATGTGCTTTCGAGATTTTTGAATTTTCTTTCTTTGGAAAAATTTTTAATTTCGTTAAAGGATTGTTATTTGCATAGATAATTCGTTTTAGAACATAAAAAATGAAGATCGAAACTTAGAGCTTTTAATTGGTTGAATAAGCTTTCTGCGAAAATTCCATTATTAATTTAAATGTAATGATTTGGATAAAAATTTCATTACAAATTATATAAAATGACATTTTAAATTTAAGCTTTTTCAATGAGCTTTCGAGATTTTTGAACATTTTTCTAGAAAATTTTGAAATTTCTTTAAAGGATCGGTATCTGGATAGAAAATAGGTTTTAAAACGTAAAAATAAGTTTCGGAATATAAAGCTTCCTAGTAGCTTTCAACTTTTGCAAAGCTTTTGTACGAAATGTTTAGTTTTGATATTTTTATAATTTTCCTTAACTAATTAAGAAATTTCCTGAATCATTTCATTATTTGGATCTGAAAAAATTATCGAAAAATCCGGGTCAAATATCGAAATGTCCGATATTCAATTTTCTCGTTGCGAGCCTTAACGAATTCTTTATTTTCTTTAGATAAATTTCAACTTTTCCGAAATATTTAATTCTTAGATTTTTACTTAACTGTCAAACCAACTATCTCCGTTTTACATTTTTTTCTGGCCGAAGAAAGGGTTTGTTGAAGGGTCATAAAATTCTGCACACCGTATGGAGATGTTGACCGCACGCCACTGGGATCTATATATATTTTATAATCACCTTTCTTGAGAAGTTGGTGAGCATACTATTACTAGGTCTCTTAAATGATTATTTTGAATAAATTAATTTTTATTTGGATGACATGACATCAAAAACTAATAGAAACTCCGCTATTTCCGGAGTTACGAGTCCGGTGTGAATCGGAAATGGTAACAAATCCCTGTCTTCTGAAGGAAAAATGTGGCTAAATCCGTACCCAACATTCTAATCTCAGCGAGACTTATTCGAAAAGATTCTGTTAGTTCTGCTGAATCGGAGCTATATATTCTGTAGAGAGAAAATTCACTTTTCAATTAAAGATTTAGGAATATTCGACAATTTTGCGGAATATTATTCTTGATCAAAACTCGGAAATTAGTCGGATTAGTCCGCAGGGATTTGTTACCATTCCGATTTTTCCTGATCAGAGGATGAAATAAATTAAAAACTAATTTAAGGATCGTTGAAGAAAATAATTTTTGTTAGGCAATTGTGAGTTTTCATCTGTTTTTTATCAAAATTTCCGAAATTAAATTTTTTTTTAACAAAATTTCGCTCCATTTTGCTAAAAAAAATTTCGTGAGTACTTTATGACCGAAACTAAAAAGTAATATACGGATTTTGTAAAAAAAAAATTCTTACTCTTGTTATAAGCTTGGGAAAATGAGTCATTTCCATCAATCCATTTTCTGACTGTTTTTGTTACCATTACTTTTGAAATTCAATTTTTTATTAGGAAAATTTCGTTCGATGTTCCTGAAAAAAATTTTCCTGAGTATTTCATAATTGAAGCTAAAAACTAAATTTTTTTTCGGCCAGTTATGAGCTTGGAAAAATTATTCATTTTTGTCTACGTCCGTTAATCGATTTTTAGCTATTTTTCTTAATAAAAATTTTGGAAATTCAATTTTTTATTAATTGAATTTCGTTCGATTTTTCCTTAGTACTTTATGACCTACGGACTAGTTTCAGAATTTTTGATAAAAATAATCGATTGAGCTTGACTTATGAGCTTCAATTGAACTTGAACTAAGTCGATTTCTCCAAACTTTTGTTTGGACTTTTCCCCCACTTCCTCCCTAATTTTCCCAAATTTAAGTTATTATTGATGAAAAATAGATTTTCAATACGAATAAAATTCCGACCTAAACTTAAAGCTTTCTTCGGGTTTTCTTACTTCTGCAGAGCTTTCTTGCAAAATTTCAGATTTATGATCGGATAAAAAATTGATTTGAAAACACACGAAATAAAATTTTAATTAAAAGCTTTCGGTGAGCTTTACAGATTTTTGTAGAGCTTTGTATGAAAACTTTCAGTGGATGGAATGAATGGTAAATAGATTACAACTTGAATAAAATTGTATCCTAAACTTAAAGTTTTCTATGAGTTTGTAAGCTTTTCAAAGCTTTTTGTAGAAAATTCCTCATTTAATTGTAATATTAATTAATCGGATAAAAATTTGATTTAAAAACAGACGAAATTAAATTTTAATTAAAAACTTCCGTGAGCTTTAAATATTTTTGTCGTGCTTGGACCGAAAATTTGAATTTTCACAAATTTTACGAACTTTAAAGTTTGAATCGAGATTTTGAGAAAAAGAATAATTGTTATTTAATTAAAAAAAGAAACAGAGAATTTTGTAAACTTAAAAGGAGATTGGTCATTTTCTTGTAAGTTCGTCAATCGTATTTTTCTTAATCATTATTTTGAAATTCAATTTTAATCAAGAAAATTTCATTCGATTTGGCTAGAAATTTTTTCCTTAACATTCGAAGAGGTATATGAAAATGTAATTTCAGAATTTTAAAATAAAAACTTTTTTTGAGAAATTTATTAACATTGAAAAAGTATCTTGATTTCCTTTAATTAATTTTCTGCATGTTTTTTAATCATAATTTTGAATTAAAATTTTTATTAAGAAAATTTTCATTCAATTTGACTGAAACATTTTTCCTAAGTACTTCATAAGCTAAACTTACAACTAATTTCAGGATTTTTGGAAATTATTTTTTTTGAGCCAGTTGTAAGCTCGGGAAAATTGGTCATTTTCTTGTAAGTTCGTCGATCGATTGTATAGGTATTTTTCTTAATCATAATTTTGAAATTAAATTTTAATTAAATTAAATTTCTCTAGATTTAGCTGAAATTTTCTTTCTGAGTACTTTATAACCGCAACTAAAAAGTAATTTCAGGATTTTGGAGAAAAAACATTTTTGAACCAATTATGAGTTTGATAAAATGATCCATTTCCATCTGGCTGATTTTTTATCATACTTTTGAATTTAAATTTTTTTATTAACAAAATTTCGTTCAATTTCGCCCACATTTTTTTTCTGAACGACCAATATTGTAAATCATAAACTAATTTCAGGATTTTCGGAAAAAAAATTTTTTTTAGCCGGTTTTTGATTGTTCATTTTCCATAACATTTATTCGTTAATTTTTGGCCACTTTTTGTCATAGTTTTGGAATTCGATTTTTTATTAAGAAAATTTCAATCCGATTTTCCTGAGTACTTCATGAGTGACACTAAAAACAAACTTAAGGGATTTTTGGGAAAAAATTTTTTATCAGCAATTTGTGAGCTTGGGTTCAATCAATTTTCTGATTGTTTCCTCGACCATAAATTACAAATTAAATTTTTTACCTAATCAGCCTATGGGGTAAAACAGAAATTAATCTCAAGATATTCATTAAATTTTTGTTCGATATTATTTTATTATTAAAATCAACAAATTATTGTTAAAAGTTGGATATTAAAATTAAAAATTTTGCTAGTATAATTTCAACAATATTTCCTAATATAAATCGATTCTTATATATTCTTAATACAAGAAACCCCCCTTTTCTTATAATAATTTGAATTATTTATATTTTCTACTACAGTTGCTTAAATAATTACTTATTGAATATATAAAATATAAACTGAATAATTATTTCTTTTGTAATGTATTAATAATCGTCTTAAAATTTTATTTAATTGTATTATTGGACACAATATCAATTATATGGAAGTTGTGACATCCCAAGTCAAGTTCGATAATAATAATTATAAATTTCACGTGATTAAAATTTATAATTAAAACATCGGCTTTTTTTTGGTTGGATTTTTAACAATATTTGATATATAAATTTTATAAAGGTAGATTAATGAATGCATTTCGTTCATATTGGTTGTAGAAATTTAAATTCATGTTTGTATTTTGATTATGTAATTTTAACAATTTTAAAATTGATTCTTGTTCTCATAACATTTTGTTGTATCATCCCGAACAAAAATCAATTAATGTTATAGTAATAATCAATTTATGAAACATTAATCGAAAATGCATAATTAATTTCAATGATTTTTAAATTATGCACCATCTGAATCGCATGTTTGACATCACATTAATTTTACTGTCCGATATTCTTTAATCTATTACTAATAAATTTAATTTTTATTTTGAATTCATTATGAACAATTTGCCTTGTGATTTTTCTTGATTTTCAAATTTGATGACATTGACCTATTTGGAATTTCTATTAAGTTTGATGAAAAATAAATAAAAAAAATAAATAATCAGTCAGTCGATTTAAATATAATTTGTTATTTAATAATTATCGATTCCTTTAAGTACTCTGGGTTGATATATAAAATGTAAGATAAAACCTCCTGGTTTTATTAGGGCCCTTCTGATTATTATATGTTGTTTTGTTAATAAAGTACACCAAGGTACTGAGTTCCATATAATAATTAGCTTAGCTACCAGATATAAAGATTTATATTTATTTGATTGAAAATTGCACTTGCACTCTTCGATGATTAGCTGTTTATCAGTTATATAAAATGCAATTAAAAAAAAAAAGAAATACTGCATACAATTTTTTAACATATGTTTTCCATTTTATTATTCTCGATCATTAAATATGGTAATAAATTTAATTTAGCTAGCGATAAAAATAAATTGTATTATTGCTACAATTATTATGCATTACATTGTATAATTTATATGGATTGCATCGAGGATATTGCATGTTCTCTATTGAGACATGCTCCTATTTTGGGAGATAAGGGTTTTCAATAGGATGGAATATTACAAAACAATTCAATAAGAAATTTTAATTGCATTTTCCAATGTTTTTTGTTTTAAACATGAATTTAAACAAATGTCTTCTTCATTTTATTCTATTCTCGTTTATACTCGTAATGGAAGGAACATAGAGATTAGATTGATTGTGGAAGATTAACGATTATTGTATATCAATGTGTGTCTAATCACTTTATAATACCAATAATACCGACGCTTTCAAGACGATGCATATACCATAAGACCGTCTATTCTAAATATATTGAATGGGATGAACAATATTTATGATTTGAAATTCTTCTCAATGCACTTATGCACTTTAGAAGTTGGAAATCTCTGTACGTTTAATTTTCCAACGATAAAAATAAATTTAACGCGCTGAAAGTTTCAATAATTACCATTGGAGTGAGAAAAAAATTATTTTGCAAATAAAATAAAATAAAATGGTTAATTATATGCAATAAAAAAAATTCTATACAAAAAAAAAAAATCGGAGTAAGAAAAAAATATTAAATTCTATAATTGTAGATATTTTTAATGGAAAAATTATTATGTAGTTAAATTGAATGAAATTTTATCAGCTCTTCGGATCGGATGGATTATAGGAATTTTGTGTATCTTTTGCAGATTAAATATTAATGGAGAATAATTACATGCAATTAAATTATTAATAGACAGTTGAAAAGAAGCGATTTTTTCTGAACAAAATTCTTTTTAAACCGAGAGACATTGAACCTTCTACGAATTTTGACGTAATTTTAAAAATATAATTTGTTAGATAACCCCTTAAGGTATATATATCATTCGCTCCATTAAACTATTCTCTAAATGGATCGGAAGTCAAATTTTAACCTTTAAATTTTTCCGGGAAATTATACTCATTTCTTCGAAAATTCGTACATCCAACTTCAACCATCCACCAAAATTCCGATTGTTAATTTTTTAAAATTTTGAAAAACCAATTTCTTCTTTATTTATTTGGGAACAATTTTGTGTAATTAGATTCTCCCGTCTGGAAGAAATTTATTTTTAAAACCCTGAACTAGTTGAAAACGGTCCAGAAAAAATCCTTGAAATTATTCGATTTTTTTAAAATCGATTAAGGTTATTTTAAAAATATACCTTCCTTTTTTCCTGTAAAATCCAAACTGTTTCAATTTTCAATATATCTTACATTTGAAATTAATATGCAGATAACACTGAAATTCCTAACTAGTAACATTCCTCAGTAGGGCCGCCGCCAGAGTGTTGTTTTCAATTTTAAATTTCAAGAGATAAAGTTTTAGAACATTAGAAGTGAAAGATTTATTTTGTGTTTTTTTTAATTGAAATTTGTAAAACGTAATATGGATAATATATCGAAAATATCTTATTAAGGTGTTTCATTTGTAATGGCACCTTATAGTATGTAAGAAATTTGTAAACGACGAAGCAATACGAAAATCACCATCATACACTAGTAATTTTAAGTAATACGATTCGCTAAAGCAATATATATGGCTTTGGAATAAATATTACGTATAAAATCGTCAATATCGACGAATACGTTATTAAAAGATTTGATAGAGTTTCGCATTGCTAGCTGTTGTACCCAAAGATTTATAAATAACCAACTTCGGATTTGAGAAATAAAAATCAACGTGAAAGTTAACAGCGTGTTTTCCTTTCAATTTTTTTAGGGTTTCCCATTCAGGCGACGACCCTTTGATTTATAAGAAGTCACAGTTGACTCTTATAATTGACTCACAACGTGACTCTTATAAATTGCATTTTTATGATACATTGGCGTATTCATATTCCTTAAAATTCATCTTCCTCTTCCACCAAGTCGATTTATCTTTCCGTATCCTTTTTATGTAAGATATTTTTCAGAAATCAATTACTACTCAACCATGAGAGTTAGCAAATGGAAGTAAGCTGAGGTTAATAGCCAAATTAAGTAGCTTTCTGATACATATGAAGGATAAATGATAATACTTAATTTAAAGTCCAATTTTTCTCGAAAACATTTCAAATTTTCATAATTAAAGTACCTAATGAAGCAGGCTCGAAAGCTCATCGAAAACTTCAAATTAAAAGTTAGCTGTATTCATTTTGGATTATCATATTTATTCGATTCATTCAATTTAAATTTAAATAGAAAGTTTTCGTAGATGATTTTTCCAACCATTTAAAAGCTCAGCTTAAAAGCTCATATTTAAAATCCAATCTCAATATTTTACGATTTCAAATCAATTTCCAACTAGATTATTAATCCTGCAACGTAATTGCAAATTTTTGTAAATTTTCTACAAAAAAAAAGGAGTAAAGTCCCGAAAGCTTATTGAAAGCTTAAAGCATCTCATTCATTTATTCAGTAGCGTGCAGTCTAATGAGCAGAAGGCGCAGAGCACACCTGCTATATAAAGATAAATTGAATTTGGCTCGGGCTATATTTTAAATTTAAACTAGACATTCAAGAAAATTGATTGAATTTATTATATTTTTCAGATCTGTCTAGGAATTTCTAAAAAAAAATGTCAACGTTTAGTAAGCGAAATTATTTCTAATTAATTATCGAACAGATTTTGGTAAATAAATTATTTAAAAAATCAATCGTTTCAGATT